>CABFKC020000128.1:0-51691 GCA_901699155.2 Streptopelia turtur
CTCGAGCCAGGCCCGGCGCTCCGCCAGCTCTGCTGCGGACTCGCAGCATCGTTTGCCTTGGTCACTCACACGCATCCGCTTCGGCGTTTCTAACAGTCACGGGTATCCGGGTGAGGCTGGCAGCGTGGTTGTGCTGGCAGGACGCTGTCCTGCCATCTGCCCTACTTTGGATCGTCTGTTCCTTTGACAGAGCCTGTATGTCCATGGCATTGCCACCTAGAGTCACATGTACACAATTGTGTAATAAATATAGACAGCTGTGTGTGTGTGTGTGTATGTGTATATATATAGACACACATCTGGTGTGCAGAACCGTGCAGAACTGTCTTCCCCACAGCAGCTGAGCTGCTTTGGACCTGACTCCTGCCGTGGTGGACAGTGCGAGACCTGGACCAGCGCAGCGATTTGAGGCTTAGCTGCAGGACGCGGAGGGTAACGCAGGGGTTGCCTTAATCCGGGGTACCAGAGGCGTCTCCTTTCCCCATGTGGAACCGTCCCTCGCATGTCCCAGGCAGCACAGGCTTCTCGGTCACGGGGACCTGGGGAGATGAGCGAGGGGTCCCCCCGGTGAGCCAGGAGAAAACCTGGGAGCTGTGCTGTGACACAGCAAGGGGTTGTCAAAATCTAGTATATCTTTACAAAACACTCATGTTTTGACAAGACAGCTTTTCCTGACAAAATCATGTTTCATGAGCTAATTCCCAGCCCACTCATCCTCCCACCTTCCCCATTGCTCTCTCATCCGAACGCTTGCCATCCTGAGCACCTGCATCAAAAACCAGAGGAGAAGCTGATGCTGGCAGCGCCAGCACCACTGCACACCGGAGTCACTGCACTGCAGTGGCCGCTCCAGCGCCCCTTGTCTGCTCTCCTCAGTTCATTAGAACACCAGGGTTGGGATGCCGGTATCACCAACACCAAACAGAAAGTTTGTCATGTAAACTGGGATGAGTTTGGAGGATGATCCGTGATAACTCTGTCTCAACTGTTAGTCTTCTTTTCTTGGGTGTGTTTTTCACTGAGGTTTGGAATGCATTTGCAATGTCTGCCTTCATTCATGGATTTAGTTGTTAAAAGCTACTTGTTCAATGAAGTAAAAATCTTTGGAAGGAAAGCAGAAGTCTGAATGGTAACAAACCCGTTTTGTTATTCACCTGTGTCTCTTCCTGCAGTGTTTACCCTGGTTCACCTGATCTGTGTAGAATTATCGTGTGTTCTGAATGTAGTTACTGAAGATGAGCTCCTTGCCCGTCGCCACGTTTCCCGCAGTGCTCTGACTCCAGCGTGCTGTGCACTCGCTGTGGGGCCGTGGACACGCTGTGTGCTGCCAGGGCTCAGTGTGGGTCACCCGGCTGCCCACGCTCGCCTTCCCGCGCTGTCAAACGGGGTGAGAATGCTGTTCTAGAGCCCGCCAGCCGCCTAAAGCAAGCACCGCATGGGAGCAGAGGACGGCGCTGCTGCACCTGCCTGAGAGTGGTTTCGGAGCGGCGCTAAAGCCTGCGGGATCTCGGTGGTGATGTGGATTAAACGTAAGTAAACGATGCTGCGGAGGACGGCGCAGGCGCGTGTGCTGCCCCGGGCCGGCCGGCGCGGGGGCCGAGCGGCGTGCTTGGCGGCTCCCCGCTGCGTTCCACCGGCTGCAGCCCGGCTGCTCTGCAGCAAGACACAAAGATTTCATTTTGCCAGTCCTAAGTCATCTGTGTGATTCATTTTGATCATTTCTGCTTAAAAATAGATTCGGTTTCTTCACACTAAACTATTTTAAATCTAATTGTATTCCCAAACAGTTCTTTTCAAGGTGCATTTTCAAAGCCATTTCTTCTTGTTAATAATGTAGCTCTTCCATTTCTGCATTTGTATTTTGCGATTATGTGAAGTGATTTTCCAATTTGTGAATCATGACTGTATGAAAATGCATTCTGGTGACTGTCCCTCACTTAGCAATCGTTCGTTTTTGGATGGTTGGAGCACAGACAGTCTGCTGAAGCTCCAGGTCTGGGTGTTCCTGCTGGTCGGGGCCGCGTTGCCGTCAGCCGGCTGTTGGGAGCAGGGGCTGCTCCGCTCGCTGCTGGGACGGGCACGCGGTGGGTGGGCTCGCTGGACGGGGGCCTCACAAACCAACAGCAATAGTTACACAGCAGCATAGGTCTCTGTACATGGATTTTCAGTTTGATGCACTTTTCTTAGTCTTACGTAGTTTCACACACAGCACTGCTGCTCTGTCGGATTTTAGTTTGTAGTCAAGTAATTCTTCCTTTATGCCTTTTTTTTAGGCAGTTTGTCTGGGATGTTTCCATTGATCTGTGGTGCCACGGAATTCCTGTTTCTGATCTCAGAACGCTTGTCCTTCCAGGAGCTGCTGCTGGGCCGATTCCGTGTTGTTCCCTCACTAACGGAACCTCCAGTAAAACGGGGACGCGTCTGGTGTGCAGCCAGCGTGTGCCACACGGGTGGTGCGGCTGCGTCTTCATCTGGATGCTTCCCCAGGGCTTTCAACAAATAATGGCTCGGTCCCATTCCTGTTCAGTCTCTCTAAATCACCTCAGCTGCAATTTCAGTGCAATTTCAGAATAACGATCCCGGCAGCTCTGCCTTTCATTGGCTTTCAGTCTGAGTTCAGCCTTAGCAGACTGCAAAGCAACAGTTCTGATGAAAACATGGGAGTTCTAGTTCTGGCCATGGTCTGTGAGGAAAGAAGTAAATGGTGAATGGTTCTGAGATTTGGGCTGAGTTTCCTTGTCTCTCAAGTGTAACCTCAGGGGTGCTGGGATGGCAACACCCGATTTCCTGACCCTGCCCATCAGTTACTTGTCAGCACTGCTGGAGCTGGCACTTCCAGACAAGTAACGTCAAACGGAGTCATTAATCACATTGTAAGATTTGTTTAGTAACATTCCTTTCAGCTTTAATTACTGGTAATTTAAAATCAAACAATAGCTGTGCTATTAGTATTGTATTTGCCATTTCGGCAAGTAGGGTTTGACAAGAACATCTGAAAAGAGCAAGCACACCATTTTTACACCGTGCTGCCTAAAGCAGGCAGACACAGTCGACCCGTAGGAAGGGGGGGATGAGACTGCGCAGCCAGGCTGTGAATGGAGATTGAAAGGCTGACTCCAGCAGTGCAACATGACAAATACATTCGGATTTACTAGCTTGTCTATGTGGTTTTCAGTGCTGCGCTTCTTAAATACATTATTGCAAACCGTATGTCAATCAAAAATACGTGTCAGGACAAAATGTGATATTACCTTTCTTTTAGAGACTCGATATATTTATTTTTCGAAAGATTTAATGGATTTCAACCATTGTGCTTTTGTTTGAATCAAAACTGACTGAAAGTATTATTTAATCCTGCAAATCTAGTCAGGTAGAGAAAATTGCAAATTTTACTTTTACTTCTATGAAACATAAATAATTATAAATACAAATAACCACCATAAATGTGATTCTGAAACCTCCGAGTGCAGAAGAGGTTGTATTTGTGTGAGAGAGTCTTCATTAGACACGATGTGGTTAGAACAGAAGACGGGGTTTTAGCGGGGGCTGTTCAGGAGGAGCAGCGCAGCAGCACCAACAGAAGGCTGGACTGTTTCATTAAGCTGAAAACCGGCTCGTGGAGAGGCCGGACACTTGTACGAGCAGTGGAGGGGATAAGTACCCCGGCAGATGAGACTTTTTAAGGGATATTGGGGAAGCTGAGATGTTAGGGCAATGAAAGAGGACACTCAATTAGCAGAAGACCGTGGGAAAACAATGGAAACACAGAACTTGGCTTGCAGAAGAAAAGCGGAGCCAAAACAAGTCCAGATGGTCAGCGAAGCTGCTGTGTGGGGACGCAGAGCGGCTCGGGGTCCCGGAGCGCTGCAGACACCGAGGAAAACCGCACCGGGTAGCGGGGAGCTGCTTGTGCCTGCCCGCGGGGACCTCCCGGCCAGCTCGTGCGCCCCGAGGCACAGCCCCGCTGCTTCTGAGCAGTTCGGCGCGCTCCAGATACACCATCCGCTGGAACTCAGCTCTACAAGCTGCTGGATACTGTTCACCCACGTACCCAAGGCATGACAGTGTTTGCTTGTGTTTTCCTGTGGAGCTCTCATTCTCCAAGCACAAACATGATGTGTTCTTTATCACACTTTCTTCTTTTTTTTTTTCCCACAGTATTGTAGTTATAAATTTACATTAAGAGGGTAAAATTAAGAAGTTGTCAGCAGAGAGGAAAAGATGCAACATAACTTGCATTACTTATGGCCCAATAGATCCAGAAGTCATGAATAACAGGAATACTGGGCATGCTCCCACAGAAGAACTCTGCTCGTGCTGAAGCTCTGCTGCAACGGGGGCGAATTGCTGTGGGTACCACGAGTATCAGACTGGGCCGGGGATGTTAAACGTGATGTTGTTAAAGGGAACACGGTAAATTCAGAGTGTGGATGAGCCACATGCAATGCTGTATGGTGGAATATAAAAATATCAGCTCAAGATGCCATGATACTGAAAATGAAGTCAAAAGACGGGTGTAAAGATAATGTCTAGTTTTTTTTCATTAATATCAGTTCCATGTATGATGTCCTTAAAGGGAACCATGTGTTTCCAGAACTTCCTGCGATTATTGTCTTCATGTTTTAAGGCCTTGTTTATATTTCTTGTTTTGAGACTAATTATATCCCAGTAGTGTTGCTTAATTACCGCTCTTTACCTTCCAATGTCACATTTTGGCATGACCTGAGGGCGAGCAGTGCAGTTTTCTATGTAGTCAAGATTTGGCTGTGTTACGAGTGCTTAATGTTTATATAATTGTTGCCATAGTAGTGGACATTTATTTTAGCACACACAGTATAAAATCTGCTTAGTTAACGTTTTGAGTGGTCAGGATGTCAGGTGAAGTTGTGGACTCGGACACGTCTGTGTTGTCCTCCCAGCTTGGCTTTTGTACTTGCAAGAGAAACCTTTCTGTGCAGCCTCACGTGGTGTGTTAGAGAAATCAAGCAGCTCGGGGGCTGGTGAGTTAAACTGCTCGAGATCCTCAGTCTTGAACGTTTTGAGGATTTGGTTAGTATTTGGTTAGCATTCTGCAAAACCGACAATCAAAAGCCTTTTTTCTGCTGATTTCTGTCTGCAGAAGAACATGGGATTGCATTCTGTCCTACTTAACTCAAACACAATAGATTGCATCAACAAAACAATTATAAATGATGCTCTGGAACAGTGTCGTAACTTAATCATGTTACCATGTTTAATGTTAATTTAGAGAGTGGTATATTTAAAGAAAAAGAATTCCATGGACTTTAATATTTAGTATCTGTGGGCATGCACATGAAGTTTGGGAACCTTCTGTAGCGTGCAGGAGCGCTGCGCTCCCTCCCACGTGGCCCATCTGTTGCGCTGGGCAGAGCAGCGTGGCGGGAGGATAACAGAATGTACCTTGGAATAACGTGGGGGTTTTTCTCGAATGTGAGAAGGGGAAATGAAACCCAGTGTGTTTCTTCTGCAGGAGTCAGGGAACCTCCTGAGTCTGTGGTTTCTAGGGAGCCAGACCCCTGCGTGCCTCACGATCCGCACACCGCAGCGGAAGGGGAGTGGGGTGCGCGTGTTCCCCGGGCATCGGGTAAATACCAAAGTTCAGTTGTACGTGAAGATTAATACCTATAAAGATGTAATCTGAGATAACACTAAGCGTGTTTAACCTAAGAAGCCGGCTGGGATGAAACCTGAGGTGTGCCAAAGCTCTCATCAGTACTTAGTCTTAGTCATCGCATTACATTGCATGTTTAGATTGATTATGTTGAAAGAGCTTTCCTGTTTTGACTCACAGATTGCATTTGGACACTTGTAGTATGTTAATGATTATTGTATCTCTTTGCTTTGGGTTTTTACTTCCTCCGATGTATGGAACATATTTTTAACTCCTATTCATCATGCAGGGAACTCTAATTCTGTCATATGCAGTTCATGTAATATTTATTTATACCCAAATGTACATTGGCAGGCTATAAATGCTGCAGAAAAATGAAGTGAGAGAAGTGAGGGTTATATCCAGCCTTGACTCAATCCTTGGATGTGTGTGCGTTATGAGAGTCTGAATTTCCAATGTATTTTTTCCCTCGGAGCAGAGATCCCGGTGTGAGCCGGGATTTTCCCCGCGCGTGTCCTGTTTCAGGTCACCGTTACTCACCCAGCGCTCGTCACGGCCGTGTCTGAACCTGCCGCCACCCGCCTGGACGCTGCGTTCAGCCGCTGGCTGCTAACAGGGGGATTGGACCAGATGATCTTCTGAGGTCCCTTCCAATCCCGAACACACTGTGATACTGTGAAGCCACAGCTAGAGGGCCAGCTGCGCCTGCCGTGACATCTGATGCGGGGCAGCAGCGCAGCCCTGAGCCAGCTCTGCCCGCAGCACGAGCTGCCCGTGCCCGCTCCCGCTCCCGTCGCGGCGGCAGAGCGGCCCTGGAGCGCGGCCGCGCTTCGCACGCCGGGACCGGGGACGGGGCGCTGAGCTGTGACCCCCCCGTTCCCCGGTGAGACACCGAGACGTGTGCTCCGAGCACTCCGTAGCTTTGTGACCTGCTGCAGAACGTAAAGGTCCGGAGGAAAGCACTGAGGAGACGTTAGGATAGTGTCCCTAACAGGAGACTGGGGACGATGTCTGTTGTTTATTAAAGTGTTAATTTATTAGGCGTCATTATCGCTGACAGGTACTTCTCAAGACACGGTGGAAAGGGAGAGCAGTGCTCTGTTTCTGCGCCAGACGAGGGCAGTGCAAGGAGAGATATCCTGAAACTCGGGACTGAAGGAGAGAAGAGCTGGAGAACCGCTGCAGTCACTCACAATCGGAGGGGATATCATCTTAATGTCACCTCTATTGATGAACCTGAGACACGCGACGGGTCAGATGATGTTATCCAGCAGAATGTGGCAGGGCTGTCTGATTCTTCGTGTTCACTTGCATTTACTCAGTATCTAAACGTGCCGAGTTTGAACTGCAGTCCCGAGGTGAACCATGGAGCACGTTACCAGTCCTCCCAGAGGCTTAATTACTCTGCTTGGCTTTTGGTTGAACGTGTCCGGCTCTTTGCTGCTGTTTCCCTGCACTGAAGTGGGAACCAAGTCTCTGCAGTTCTTGTCTTCCTTCAGTAAGTTCATGTTTATGAAGATGCCCCTGGTAGTTCGTTTCTCTTTATTGGCAGTTGCTGGGTCCGATGAGTATCACATCTGGCTCAGCTGTCAATGGCTGAACATGCGAACAGGAGGGGTAACATTCACTTTTATTATGGCTTATAAAGGTTGGTATAAATTAACCTTTTCAGCAATGAAGAAGTGCTTCAGGAATGGCACAGCCAAGCAAATTTGATGAAAGAAAAAAACTGTTTAGATTTTCACCTCCAAATGCAGATACAGTATGTGACAGCAAACAGCAAGGTAGGAGACCGGAGAAAAACAAGCCATTAATGATACCCTTTGATTTGTTTTCTTTATAACCCATCTGTTTCAATGTAAAGCTCAGAAGAGGGGGCAGAGCGGGCCGGCCCCTCGTGGGGCTGTGCAGAGCCCGCAGCTCCGCAGGACCCGCTGCAGAGCGCAACCGCTGCAGGGAGTCGGTCCCGGCCCCCATCGCCGCGCTGCTCCCAGCTGCTGGGACAGAGCTGCCTGTGCTGAAATACGGGCTTTGGAATTACTGAATGGCTCCAGCACGAGATGTGGCCTCTGCCAAGCCGAGTTTGCAGTGGGCTGGCTGTTCTGGTTCCTCCAGGGTTTGTAGGCGCTGGCGAGTGGCGGAGGGAGCTGGCTCCTGGGTCTCCGGGTGTGTGCGAGAGGCCTGGAAAGGGTTTTTCCCAAAGTAACACACATTAAAAGCAGCACCTCAAAACGCAGATGATTCTGGTAGTTTTGCCATTAGATTCTGATTCCTGTCTGCAGCGTTGCAAAGCTGAGGCGCAGCCCATGAGCATGGGTGGTTTTTGGTGCTGTGTGACCTGACCCGCACCGTGGGGCTGAGCGCGGCGCTCGGACACGAGCACCAGCGGAGCCTGGAGCGTGGGGGCGGTTTACTGTGCACAATTCCTTCCCGTGTTCGTGACTGCTGGGCTTACTGCCGCTAACCTCGGAACGTGGAAATAAACCCGCTTTGTCTGAAACCTCGGCCGCTTTTGAGTTAAATTACATTCTTCGGTGATAAAGAGGGAATTTGTCCGGGTCTAGTGTTCAATTTTATTCGTAGCTGCTTGGCACAGCTGGTGCTCTAACAATAAAAAAGGACCCTTGCATTACAGATCACAGCTTTTCTAGAAATGCAGGAAAATTTCCAATTCAACATCTGACACAACCAGACAACTTCTTGTATCTGTTTTAGAAGCAAACCCAAAGCAGCCACACTTCCACATTACCAGGGTTTTTATTGTTGTGGGGTTTTGGTGGTGGGTTTTTTAACCTCAGATTTTTGGAAGGAAGCCACATTATGTTCCCAAACGCACCAGTGCTGGGAGAAGCACCTTTCTGCCCTGCAGCCTGTCGAGCAGGGGCTGCCCGGGGTCACAGCCCACCAGAGGCACTGCCGGGGTGTCGGGGGGACGGCGGCACCTCACGTCAGGGGTCTGAACCACGTTCCATCTCCCCTGGCCCTGCAGAACCTGGGCTGCTCACACGGGCAGTTTGTTCTGGCTGATACAACCCTCTTTCTGGCTGATCCAACCTGCTGCTTGCTCGGTGCAGCGGAGGTTGCTTGGTGAGGTTGGTCAATGCAGCGGAGGTTGCTCAGTGAGGTTGCTCAGTGCAGCAGAGGTTGCTCGGTGTAGCGGAGGTTGCTCAGTGAGGTTGCTCAGTGCAGCAGAGGTTGCTCGGTGAGATTGCTCAGTGCAGCAGAGGTTGCTCGGTGAGATTGCTCAGTGCAGCAGAGGTTGCTCGGTGCAGCGGAGGTTGCTCAGTGAGATTGCTCAGTGCAGCAGAGGTTGCTCGGTGCAGCGGAGGTTGCTCGGTGCAGCGGAGGTTGCTCGGTGAGATTGCTCAGTGCAGCAGAGGTTGCTCGGTAAGGTTGCTCAATGCAGTGGAGGTTGCTCGGTGCAGCGGAGGTTCTGGTCAGTCTGTGTGTCCCAGCGAGGACTGCGGGCTGTGCGGGTTGTGGGGGTTGTGCGGGCTGTGCAGGCTGAGCGGGCTGTGCAGGGTGCGCGGGCTGAGCAGGCTGTGCGGGCTGCGCAGGCTGCGTGGGCTGTGCGGGCTGCGGGCTGTGCAGGCTGTGCGGGGCTGTGGTGGGCTGTGCAGCTGTGTGGGCTGTGCCGGGCCTGAGCGGGCTGTGTGGGCTGAGTGGGGTGCGGGCTGAGCGGGCTGTGCGGGCTGCGGGCTGTGGGCTGTGCAGGGTGCGCGGGCTGAGCGGGCTGAGCGGGCTGCGGGCTGAGCGGGCTGCGGGCTGAGCGGGCTGAGCGGGCTGTGCGGGCTGCGGGCTGTGGGCTGTGCAGGGTGCGCGGGCTGAGCAGGCTGTGCGGGCTGCGGGCTGAGCGGGCTGCGGGCTGTGCGGACTGTGCAGGCAGCAGAGAAGATTTTTTTTTTTTGTGACAAGAGAAACAATAAGTATATTGTTATGTGATACGTTTAAATATTCTTTGTTTTTCTCTTCCACGTTCCCACATAAATAAATGGGGAGAATACTGTGCTCACTCCCAGAGAAAAAATACTTAATTTCTCCTTTTTTCTTCTTAAGCAAGCGGGCTGCCCAGTTTGAGAAGGGCAAGGAGTTACTGGAGAGAGTCCAGCGCAGGGACACGAAGATGCTGAGGGGTCCGGAGCATCTTTGTGATGAGACAGAGAGCTGGCGCTGCTGCGCTGGAGAAGCTGAGGGGGGCCCTGACGTGCCCGCGGCCCCGGCCCCGGGGGCTCCGCGGGCTGGGGAGCTGTGAGCGGCGCCTGCCGGAGGGGCAGCCCAGCACCGCGGGTGGCAGCGACAACGCTCCTTTGTTTAACCCTGAGGAGCTCAGCTTTGGAATAGTTCTGGTTGGAACGGGCGAAAGGGGAGAGGGAAAGGCAGCTACCCTTCCTTAAGGAAATATTTTTCCTAATGTTTTGGGATTGTCTTCTCTTTAGCATCCCTGTTTTGGCTGGTGCTGATAAAGGCACGGATAGGTGAGTAACGGCGGCTCGTGGTTGCCATTGCACACCTGGGCTTTCCCCGGCGCACACACTCGTCTTGTGCCAGTGCGCCAGGTCACCGTGCCGTGCCGTGCCACCTCTGCACTGGCGGCACCGGCACCAGGACAGCCTGGAGATGGGATTGTTCCATCGTCCTCCTTCTGTTAGTTGATTAATTGGCTTTCTTTGCAGCAACGTGGTTACAAAAGCATAGCCATAGGCAATACTATTAAATGTAACAGGCAGTTTTATTGTAAGCCAGTTTGGACTTTTGCACTGAGAAAAATTAAGTGCCTATAAAATATTTCAAACCTGCTGCAATCATTTTTCTCAGTGCAAAACCCTGGCAATGTATTAACTTGAAGTACAGGTAAGGTGCTCTGTCTGGGAAACACTGCGGCTTCACAGGACACTTGTGAGTTTTAAAGGCGTCCAACCCGGCAGAACAAACCCAACACTTTGTGCAGCTTTTGCTGGAAGTTCTGAGGGAAGGGCCCACGCGTGCCCAGGCGCCAGGAGCGGGTTTGGGGAGCGAGCAGCGGGTGCGGAGCTCGGGCTCTGCTCCGCGCAGGCTGGTCAGCGTGCCCGCGGCCCCCCGCTGCCCCAGCTCCGCTCTCTGCCCCCGCTGCCCCAGCTCCGCTCTCTGCCCCCCCCCTGCCCCAGCTCCGCTCTCTGCCCCACCCTGTCCCAGCTCCGCTCTCTGCTCCCCCTGCCCCAGCTCCGCTCTCTGCTCCCCCTGCCCCAGCTCCGCTCTCTGCCCCCCCTGCCCCAGCTCCGCTCTCTGCCCCCCGCTGCCCCAGCTCCGCTCTCTGCTCCCCCTGCCCCAGCTCCGCTCTCTGCCCCCGCTGCCCCAGCTCCGCTCTCTGCCCCCCGCTGCCCCAGCTCCGCTCTCTGCCCCCCCTGCCCCAGCTCCGCTCTCTGCCCCCCGCTGCCCCAGCTCCGCTCTCTGCCCCCGCTGCCCCAGCTCCGCTCTCTGCCCCCCCTGCCCCAGCTCCGCTCTCTGCCCCCCGCTGCCCCAGCTCCGCTCTCTGCTCCCCCTGCCCCAGCTCCACTCTCTGCCCCCCCTGTCCCAGCTCCGCTCTCTGCTCCCCGCTGCCCCAGCTCCGCTCTCTGCCCCCCCTGCCCCAGCTCCGCTCTCTGCCCCCCCCTGCCCCAGCTCCGCTCTCTGCCCCCCGCTGCCCCAGCTCCGCTCTCTGCCCCCGCTGCCCCAGCTCCGCTCTCTGCCCCCCTGCCCCAGCTCCGCTCTCTGCCCCCCCTGCCCCAGCTCCGCTCTCTGCCCCCCGCTGCCCAGCTCCGCTCTCTGCTCCCCCTGCCCCAGCTCCACTCTCTGCCCCCCCTGTCCCAGCTCCGCTCTCTGCTCCCCGCTGCCCCAGCTCCGCTCTCTGCCCCCCTGCCCCAGCTCCGCTCTCTGCCACCCCCCCTGCCCCAGCTCCGCTCTCTGCTCCCCGCTGCCCCAGCTCCGCTCTCTGCTCCCCGCTGCCCCAGCTCCGCCCTCTGCCCCCCCTGCCCCAGCTCCGCTCTCTGCCCCCCCTGCCCCAGCTCCGCTCTCTGCCGCCCGCTCTGCCAGGGGCTCCAGTGACCATTGCAGCAGATTCACAAAAGCAAACTGCCTTAGAAATACATTTTCTGAGGGCAGAGCAAGTACAAACGGCCTGTGTGGGTGTTAGAATGCACGGCATGTTGTGAAGGTATCATGCATTCTCATGAAGCAAGAAATCACCTTCAATGAGGTGTTGAGGTACTGCTGGTGGCACTAAACTTGGTAAAGCCTTTTGCCAGTAAAGAACTATGCCGTAGTGATAAACAAACCCCTTTTATAATGCAGAGGGAATATGAAATGATTCCAAAACCCTTTCCTTGCTCAAGGAGGAGCAGCCATCCGTCAAACACTGTTCCCCTGCAGCTGCTCCTCGTGCGGTGGTGACAACGTGTGGCTGCTGCAGCCACCCACCCTGAGCCCGGACCCTGCCGGGGGCCCTGGGGTCCCGGCAGCCGCACGTGGCTGTCGCTGTGTGAACTGACCGCGTCAATACTGTGCATTTCATGGCCTTGTGTCTGTGTGGTGTTTGCAGCGCTTTGCAGCGCGGGTGCTTTCCAAAAAAAGAAACCCTGATTCTGTTCAAGCATCTTTTGCCCTCCAAACCGGAGTGATGTGATGCGCTGGAACCACAACCCCTGCCCCGGAGAGCAGGTGACACACGGAGCCAAGCACCTGTCCCCACGCCAGGGACGCATGACACGGTTCTGACACGACCACGTCCCTCTCGTTCCACAGCATCGCGCTCAGCACCGCGCCAGCTGCGCTCCCCATGGAGCTGGTTCCTCGAGCCAGGTATGAGGGTCACGCGTGACAATGTCACCCCACGTCCAGAGGGGACTCCTCGTGCTCTGTGCATCTGTCCCACGTCACTCGGGGAGGGTGACACTGCTGTCCCAGCCCCGCCAGGATGGGCTGGGTGCCCCTTGCCTGCCCAAGCAGATATTTGGGAGCCTTGGGGCTACCCAGGAGACCCCAGATTCCCCAAGGCCGAGTGAGTGCCAGCCGCGCTGTGCCGCGAGTGCGCCGAGCGTGGAGCTGGCAGCCAGCGCGGCGCAGAGCCTGCCCCGCACACACCACGCACCCGTCGTTCTGTTGCCTGACTGTGCTCAGTTCTGTCAAGTTGTTGTAGAACAGGCGGTGGGACGGGCTGTCAGGAGCCAGAGCCAGCAGAGACCGGCTCACGGGCTTCACCAGGAGCTTTGCGGATGGAACGTGGCACGATGCCTTCCCGGTACCCTGGAACCCCAGGGCTACTGTATTTTGAATAAGACTGTATTGCGTTCCGTATACCGAATAATAAAAGAGAGAATGTTTTAAAATCTCTGGCTGTATTTTTAAAAACTGAAATGTTTCCATGAAGACTGTAAGAGTTTTACTGAACTCCCATCAGCTTTCAAGTTTATTACAGCTTTGTGAAATATGTAAGTGAATGAACATGAATTTTAATCTGGTAAAAAGTACATATATAGTTGAGACTATTCACAAATATATTTATCGGCAATAAGTTTAGCAGTACATGTAATTACTGTCTATTGCTTTCAAAATCTGTTGAGTTTAATGCTTCCAGACCTTTTATGATCAACAGCTTCTTTATTCCTACAAACTGCCTGATGCATGTGTTTGCACTAACGGGATTAACCCCCCCCCCGTTTTCAGGTATTTTAAACATACACGTGTTTAACGAGCTGGGTTTAACGAGCGCGTGTGACAGCAGGAGCTGCCTTACTGATTTCTGCAGTTCAGGCAGGTACACTTGCTGTGAAATGTTTGGATGATGCTTTAAAAAGTCATTTTCCTTCTGAAAATTAGTACCGATTTCTCTGTCCTTGATGGCTCCAGAACTTTCCTCTATGCTTACGTGTTCCTCTCAGTGTATTTCCAAGGTTTTGCAGAAAGTCAAGGCTGCCTCCGAACTGCAGCTTGTCCTGTCCTCGAGATACTGCGATTGCAACATTAAAACTTTCCATCATAAGTAATACCAAATACCAATTCAGGGGGGTTGGGTCTATTTTTCTGTCTAGGTTAGCAGAGAAAATAACACATAGTGCTATTCATGTGAGTGAACATTTGTTAGCCCTTTTTGCCAAGTCTCTACTTGAAACCTGCATTAAGCTTAAACAGTTTGTGTTTGGGTCTGGGTCCTTTGTGGCCCATGAGGATTGAGCTTTAGTCAGTAGCAGAGACACTGTTAACCTGGCGTGGTTTCGTCTGCCCCGGGACGCAGAGAGCAGCGCGATCCTTCTGTGAAACGCCAGTCAAACACACGTTACCTGCAGCCGATGGTCACGGCGGCCAGCGGTGAGATCGGGTCCTGCTCCCGGCTCCACCGCAGGCTGCGGGGAGTGACCAGTGCCGGCGTAACCGATGTACCGCGATCCCGCTCGGCCCACGGTAAACACTGCTGGCACATTACGGAACCGCATTGTGTAAGCCATTAGTGAATGCGAGGTTAAAATATACCTTCTCTACTTCTTTTTCCCAAAAGTGACTTTAAGAAGGATGTGACTTTGTTTTTTCACGGCTTTGACCCTCATCTGTCTGAAGTTCCAAGGCTGCGCTGGCGGATCCCGGGGGATCTGCTGCATTTGGAGGTTTGTGGCCGCTCCTGAACATCTTTCTTGCTTCCTGGGTGACATGTCTCTGAATGCACGTCCAAACACATCAGGGACATCTGTCTTGCGTGTGTCTGAATTAACAGCTGCTCAACGAGAGGCAGTGACTGAACAGACACCTGGACACCTTCCTGTGTAACCTCACCTGGGTGCTCCCGCTCCGGGGGGGGATTGCACTGGATGAGCCTCGAGGTCCCTTCCAGCCCCTGACATCCTGTGATTACCAACCGCACCAATAACCTCCCACGCGTGTAACATCCCCAGCGCCACCGCACTTTCTCCATTGCGCGCTAAACCGCGTCCGGGTTTAAAACCCACCGCGGTGGGCGTGGTCTGGAGAAAGGGGCGTGTCCTGGCAAAAGGGGCGTGCCCTGGCGAAAGGGGCGTGCCCTGGCGAAAGGGGCGTGCCCACGGGGCTGCGCCCGGCGCGGCCGCCAGGGGGCGAGCGGGGCGGGCTCGGCGCGTCGCGTCCGGTCCCGCGGGCCCCGCCCCGGTGCCGGTGGGGCGGGGCGGGGAGGAGGGGGGGGGCGGGGCGGTGCCGTGACGTCACTTACCGACGGCGGCGGCGGCGGGCGCGCGCTCCGTGAGGTCATCGCGCGGCGCGGCCCGGCGGGGGGCGGCGGCGGCGGCAGCATGGCCGAGGCGGCGGAGGAGTCGCCGCGGGTGGGAGCGTGGCTGCCGGTGCTGGTGGAGCAGATGGTGAACGACACGCTGGTGGTGACGCTGAGCTGCGGGGAGCGCCGCTTCACCGGCGTCCTGCTGGACTGCACCAAGAAGTACGGGGGGGGGGGTGAACGGGAGCGCGGCGGGGGGCTCGCAGGGGGCAGCGGGGACGGCCCGGGGGGCGCCGCGGCCCGGACGGGCCGCGGCGCCCCCCGGGCCGACCCCGCTGCCCCCGCTCGCCCTTTGTTCGCCCGGTGGGAACAAAGCGGCCGGGGGGGGGGCGGGGGGGAGGGTCCGTCCCGCCGCCGCAGCCCCGGGGGACGTCGGGGACGTCGCCCCGTTCGGTGTCCCCGCTGCCCGGCTCCGCAGAGGTCGCGGTCCCCTCTGCCACACTGATGAAGGGCATGGGAGGCCTGTTCTCCTCAAGGGCAGGGGAGCGTTGGTGCCCCGGGCGCTTTGCTTCAGAGCGGTTTAAACTTTTGAAGCGTTTTTAAACAGGTTCTGCCCTCCCAAGGACTAACAAAGCCGGGCAGCCGCGCTCTGCGCAGTCTTGGAGTTGAGCGGGGTTTGGTTTCTGTCTCAATAGGTGAATTGTCAGGTCGGAGCTGGGGAGGAGCACGGGCAGCCTCACCGCTCTGCTTCTTCTTGGAAGACGTATGAAGCGAGACTTCTGAACTTAATTTTCGTAGTTTATTTAGTTTCACGTGGCTATCCCAGAAAATTGGAGACAGATTTTCAAAAGTATTCAGGCATCTAACTCTATTAAGAGTCTATAAACCTCGCCTGGTGTCTAGTTCCAGCCAAAACAGTGAGCGGTCGGCATCTCTTCAGTCAGTTCAGAAAACCAGCTGTTCCTATCTTTTCACATTCCAGTTCTCTTCCTCATTAGTGACAGCGTACACTTTTTTGACCCTTTTTATTCCCCCCCCGGCCTTTCTCCATGATTTTTTTCTTTCCCCTCCCCAGTGAATCATAGAAATGACCAGACGGGTGTTTCCTCCCAGGCTTTAAGGTGCTTCTGGAGCCCATTGGTGCCCTGGCTCTGCTGCAGGTGACACTGGTCTCTGCTGGGGAGGGAGGTTGTCACCAGGGGTGGGTGCCCCTCCCACAGAGATCTGTGCCTGGGGATGCTGAGGCAGCGTCCTCCTCTCTGGCCTCCAGTGCAGCGGGGAGGGCAGAAAGAAGGGGTTTGCTGGTGCGATTTAGCTGGTGAGTAGGACAGATGCCCCTGTCTCCTCCCGCCTGCCCCAGCGATTATTGACTCTGGTGGTCAGGTTTTCCTGTGGCCGGAGACAAGCCTTGGGATGGGCTCGGCTTTCCGCTGAGGTTACGCAGGGTGGCATTGCTGCTCCCTCTCGTTGCCTTAGAAGAGGCTCAGGTCTGTGAGCAGGACGGGTCCGTAGCCCGTTGGTGGGGTGGCAGTGCTGCTTTGGGTGGGGAAACACAAAGACAAGCTTCCGTGTGCCGCCTGGCAGTGCGCGGCAGGCCTGGCTGCGGGGAGCACGCCGCTGCAGGAGCCTGTGGGGACCGTACTGAGTCCCCTCAGTGTGGGGGCCGGGGGGCTCCTCCTTCAGGTGCTGCCAGAGCCACTGCTGGGGCCACATCCCCTCCGTGGGGGCCCCGGCGCGGGCTGGCCCACAGTGACCACGGGGAGCCTGTGACGTGGTGACCGACTCATGGCTGGTCAAGAGGAAGGAAGTGTCACATGTGTGGGGAGCGCCTGGCTCCTGGCGGACCTTGGTGGCTTTGGGGAGCAGGCTGGAAGCGCCCCCTCCACTGCAGCCACCCCGAATGTGGGATGTGGAGGGAAGAGGGGATTTTCCCACCACGTTGACAGGAGCTGTTCTGCTGGTGGTTGGAAGGTAAAGGCCGAGATGTGTCCCAAAGGCAGTAGGAATTTGTCAGCTTGGTGCTGAACTTTGAAGGCCTCAAACCAGAGACATGGCAGATGTTTTCCCTGCTCCTCCCCGCTGCCCCGCCACTGCAGCGGCGATGGAACGGTGCTCACCGTGCGCCCTGTCTGTGCCACCCTGCCGGAGCAGGGGACACGCGGGGTGGTGGGATGGGACTGGCGGGAGAGGAGCAGCTACAGGAGGTGCTTGTGTCTGCACAAAAGGAGGGAGAACGCTAAAAGGGAGGGAAAGCCTGTATGGGGCTCTTCAGCTTTCTTTTGTGTGTTAAACTGGTTTTAGTGTTACATACAGCACAATTCTGTTTTGCTTTTCCAAAGCTGTAGCAGCTCCTGTGGGAAGCTGGGCAGGAGGCAGGCCAGGGATCCCTTTGTCAACCTGCCACGCTTGGACTCCTGTTACCTGAGGCACCAAGAAGCAGCTGCAGGTTTGAACCCAGACCCACCTGCCTGGGTGTGCAGGGGCTCAGCCTGCAGGCAGGAGCGGCTGGGGGCAGGTGCTTGCCGGCCCCCCGCCGGGCCCCCGCCTGCGGGAGCCGGGGCCGTGGTCAGACATGCCCCTGGCTTTCCCAGCGGCCGTGGAAGGCCCGAAGGACAGGTTCTGGGTTCCTGCAGCCGTCCCGCTCTGCCCGAGCACCGCTGCGGGGTGTCCGGTGACTGGCCGTTACTTGCTTCTACTGAATTCGCTCTCTGGGCAGTAAGCTACACAGCATCCATGCTGATGAGGAGATTTAAATGCATTTTGACTGCAGTTACAGTGTTTTTGATAATAAGACTTGGCAATTTTGTTGCAGCTGAATTTATAATTAGTTGGTTTTTAATTATGCGTGAGCAGAAACCAGAGGACGGTGTCTTCTGTTCCAAGCAGAGGTTGGATAGAGGTAGCTTGGTCCACTTAGCTACATCTGCCCCAGAAAGAGGGATTACAAACAGGGTGAAATTTTATTCTGCAGTATTTCCTGATGCTTGTAATACCTGCGTATGTGCTCATGCCCCAGCCCGGGAGCTCAGGCACCTTCATCTTAGTTGAATGGGTTTAAATATGCAGAGTCAGTCCTGACAGTAAGTGCATAGAAGAAATAGATTAACTACATCCAGATTTGTGCAAAAAAGCCTGGGGGATGTGGGGAGGGCTGGTGAAATTGATCTCTGTCCTTATGGCAGAAGTGAGCTGCTCCTCGGGGGTGCGGTGTGTCCGGTGGAACGTTCCTCCTGCTGCAGAGGGTGGAAAGACCGGAGCCAAATCCTCTTAGGAGGAGCTGCAGGCTGGGAGGGCGCGCACAGGGTGGTTTTGCGGCACATCTGAACGCTGCTGGGTACACGGCTTAGCGGCCCCTGTGACAGGGAGCCCGTCAGGAGCTGCCCGCGCGGCGCAGGCGTGTGCCCCGTGTCCCCGGGGATGCTCCCGCTGACCCCGCGGTTGGGTGACCCCGGCCCACGTCTCGCTGCGCACAATAACCACAATTCATAGCCAGAGCTTTGGAAATGATAGCACTTTGAGTTGCTCTATGAATGATGCTGACATCTTTGGCTGTACAAACTGTGCTGGCTTTGGTTGTCATTTGAAAGACACCTACATCCTCAGTTGTCTGTTTAAAATAAAAAAACAGCTCTTGGAACAAAAACATTTTGTTCCAAATTGTGTGGTTTCAGCAGCTTAATCCTCTTGACTCACTAACATTTGAACCTGGAGCTTCCCAGTTAAACTAAAGTGCCATCTGAACACCGAGTTCTTGCCCTCTTACTCTGTATAATGGGAAAGGACTTTTCAGAGCCCAGGTAGCTCAGTGGTTCTTTTGATTTCAGAGAAGGGCAGGGACTTGGTACCAGAATCAGCCGAATTCCTGCTTGCTTAGTTTTTGCAGGCTTTCCTTCTAAACTTGGTGGGAGCCCACATGGAAATCTGGTGAGGGGGATGCAGTCTGTGGCTGTGTGAGACAAGGGGATGAAGCCAGTGGCTCAGAGCCATGTTAAATGACATCTGTGTTCCCCGTTCTGTGAGCTGCTCAGAAAGCTCCGTTCTTTGCTCTGTCTGGTCTGGGGCGGTTCCTGAGCCCTGCACGAGGGCTGCCCGGGTCCTGCTCCGCAGCTCCGCCAGCAAACTCCTCCCTGGCTCCAGCCTCCCAGGCCTGCAGAGAGAACCGGGCTGCTGGGAGGGCAACGGGCAATGCGGCATCCGAAACTAAAACTCTGCATCTCTTTGTGGATTCTTCATGGCTCACACATACAGCATTTTGTTGTTATTACAAAGGCTGAGGCTTCACTGCTGGTGCACTCTCCGCAGAGCTGTCTCTGGAGAGTGAAGACAGCGAGCATTGCGCGTTCTGAGTCAGTGTTTCAGGGCAAATATTTGTGCAAGTGCTGTGTTAGCATCATGTTTCTATGTCAGGCCAAGGGCATAAATTCTGGTGCAGAGACCTGGAGACATGAATTGCAGTTGTGAGTTCCAGTGTTACAGCGGGTCTGCTTTTGCCAGCATCTCTGCAAGATACTGTATCCAGACTTTGGTTGCCTGAGACTTGGCACTGAGCAGTAGTACATCGTCATTGTGATCTTGCTGTTCCCAAGTAGTGGTGTATTCCTTGTTTTAACAGTCATGCAGGGAGAGCCGAGGGGAGCAGAGCTGTGTAGGGGTGAGCCTGCGCTCAAATGCGGGGTTACCCCCACTGGGGCTGTTGGGGTGCAGCGGAGCAGTCGGCCGGGTGAGGACGGGGCAGTGCGAGGAGGGCTGGTTTTGCAGCTCCGCGGGGCTCGTGTGGTCCGTGTCGCAGCCCTCCTGCCTTTGCCAGCCTGTCGATAAAATAAAGTGCTTTGCGCGATAAAACTTAAAAGTTCTTAGAACAAAACTTTGCACACAGAGCTCATGGGAATAGAGGTTTTGATCTCTGTGCCTTTTCTGGCAGAAGAGTAGGACACTTTTCATCAATTTTGAAATGCTGCCTTGCCTTAGAAGTGAAAATGTTGTGTTCTTAGTATGTGGCAATTGTGGAAGCAGGGAGCGGGGGGGGGGTGATTAGTTTGGTTTTTTGGTGGTGTGTTTAGTGTTTTCTTTGTTTTAGGGAAACTAGCATGTATGTTGCACAGTGTCTTGCCAGAGAGGCACCTTTCAAACCTCCTGACGTTCTCCTCCCTGTCCTTCTCGCCCCGTTTCAGATCCGGGTTGTTCTGCCTCCCGTCCTCCCTCCCCAAGCACGAGGACCCTCCTGCCCAGGTCTGCGCCAACGGAGCTGCCGCTGCTGGAGATGCCGCCGTGGGCGAGACGGAGCCGCGCGGTGACCAGCCTGCCAAGGGACACGGCGACGAGCCCGTGCCGCCCCTGCTGCCCGCGCCCCCGCCCGGCAGCCTGCCCCCGTACCCCCCGTACTTCGAGGGCGCTCCCTTCCCGCAGCCGCTCTGGCTCCGGCACACCTACCACCAGTGGGTCCCGCAGCCGCCGCCACGGACTATAAAGAGGACGAGGAGGCGTCTGGCGCGGAACAGGGACCCGGGCAGGCTCATCATGAGCACCATCAGGCTGCGGCCGCGGCAGGTGCTCTGCGAGAAGTGTAAGAACACGCTGAACCCCGAGGACGCCGGCGCCGTGCGGCAGAACGCTAAAACCAGGAGGAAGCTGAGCATCCAGGACAAGGAGCAGAAAAAGCACAGCGATGCTGACTACGCAGAGAAGAGGAACAAAAGAGAAAAGAGAGAGGATGACAGATTTACTGGGGAACTAGTGCATCGAACGCCAGTTATAAAAATATCCTACAGTACTCCGCAAGGGAAAGGCGAAGTGGTAAAAATCCCTTCCCGGGTGCACGGCTCGGTCAAACCGTTCTGTGCGGAGCGAGCGCTGCAGAACGGAGGGGAGGACCAAGAGGAGGCCGCGGACTCCGAGCGCTGCCGGGAGCCCCGGTGTCCGCTGGACAAGTCCGCGGGCAGCCAGCTCGCCTCCATTCCGAAACTGAAGCTCACGCGGCCCCTGCATTCCAGCGCGGACGTCCCGCCCCCAAAGATACGGCTGAAGCCCCATCGCATAAATGATGGTCAGAGTGTTTCAATTTATAAGGCAGAACTTATTGATGAGATAAACGTCCTTCAGAACAGCCGGGAGCCCAATCCCGGCACGTTTTACAATGATGAATCCGCGGACAGAAGTTTAGCTGAGATATCTTCAGGGAGTTCAGGTGAAGATGAGGACTTTAAACGGTTTCCCCAGGCTAAAGATGGACATGATAACTTGGCTTTCCTTATGAATTATCGAAAAAGAAAAGCAGATTCTTCTAGTTTATCGGTGTGTAGTAATGACAGTCTAGACGAATCCAAGTCTTCTAGTTCAGAAGTAACATCACCAGAAATATGTGACTTTTTGCCTGGTGATGATGCGTCCGTCTCTTCATCTTCAAAAGATGAGCGTAAAATCGTGCCCCCACTAACAGTTAGACTGCATACCCAAAGTGTGTCTAAATGTGTCACGGAAGATGGAAGAACTGTTTCGGTGGGGGACATAGTTTGGGGTAAAATTCATGGTTTTCCATGGTGGCCAGCACGCGTTCTTGACATCAACCTTAGCCAGAAGGAGAACGGGGAACCTTCGTGGCGAGAAGCTAAAGTGTCGTGGTTTGGCTCTCCAACGACTTCATTCTTATCTGTTTCAAAACTTGCTCCTTTCTCTGAATTTTTCAAACTGAGGTTTAATCGCAAGAAGAAAGGGATGTATCGGAAAGCAATCACAGAAGCTGCAAAGGCAGTAGAGCATCTGACTCCAGAAATAAGAGATCTCTTAACGCAGTTTGAGACATAACTTTGCCTCCAGTATCAGGTGAGTGCTTGCTGGACTAATGCTTCCTGTGAGAAAACTCCTTGTGTTTTTTAAGCTACAATCCACTGCTTGTTTGCATTTGTTTTTCCATAAAAGCAAAGTCGCTGGCTGGTGGTGGTGGTAGTTTCAGAGGTGGTAAGAACCTTTATTTCCAGACCGTGGGGGGCGCCATGGGAATGGAGCCCCTGCTCCCAGGGGCAGTGCAAAGCAGTTGACATCGTGAGGAAACAAGCCCCGCTTGTTCCAAGAGCTAATAAAATGGTAGTTGCGTATTTGCGCCGTTTACAACGAGGATGTGGCAAGTGTTGAGGGCACTTCGCTTGCGTCACAGCTGATCTGTGTGACTGGAGAGCTGATGGCTCCTAGACTTTGAGTTTCTTTGAGATATCTTTTGTTTCAGAGAACTAAAACTCTTCTTGGAACTGAGATTGTTCTATCTAGGTGCCGATGGCCAGCAGTTACCCATGGCAGCGCAGGGCCTTGGAGGCCCTTTGCTCCCCTGCGGTTCCTCTGACCGCTCTGCTACCGATTTCTTAGAAAGTCACTTTCAAAACGATTGTATGAAAAACTGACTTTAAGTGGGGACCAGTATTGCAACATTTCTCACAGCGCTCGGGGCTTGGCTCCTGTCCGAGGTGTCAGTGTGATGCTGGGGAATGGCCTGGATCATCAAGTGAAATGATTTTGGGTTTCACCTGCAACCCCTTTGTTGGAAGACAGGTGGGAACATAAATGTGGGAGCTGGTTCTTGTGTAACTCCTCCACATTTTGCTTTTACTGGTTGCAAACAACTTTGCCCAGGATGAAAGTTTAGTACCTAAAAATACAGGATGTGGTGTGACTGGGAATAGCAATTCCACCTGCAATTTCAGCAGCAATTTCCCGCTGCACTGCCCTCAGCTGAGTCCGTGGCGAAACCCAGCTGCTGGAATAAGCTGTGGAATCATTTCTCAACCTTCCAGGCAGTGTTCCTGCTGCGGACTGGCTGTTCCTCTCCGTCTGAGCCGTTCTGCGTGGGCCTGCGGTGCTCGGTGCCCGTGTGATGCTGAGGGGAAAAGGCCGTTT
Organism: Streptopelia turtur; assembly: GCA_901699155.2. Taxonomy (NCBI): domain Eukaryota; kingdom Metazoa; phylum Chordata; class Aves; order Columbiformes; family Columbidae; genus Streptopelia; species Streptopelia turtur. Next base: position 22,704 of record CABFKC020000128.1, read on the forward strand.
TGCTCTCTGTGCCCTGTGCCACGGGACCTGCCCGGTGGCTGCAGTGTGCCAAAGGGCTTGCTCTGTGGGCTGCTCCATCTCAGCAAGCCTGGCTGGAGTCAATAGTTGAGTGTGGCATGTTTGCCCTGGGTGCCTGGGGTGTCTGCACGACCGGTCACTTGTTCAAGTAGAAATGTGTAACTGCAGCAGCAGCATTTAAGCCTCATCCTTGATCTCGCCCCTTCAAATGCTACTTAACTCTGGCTAAAGACTTTAGTATGTCAAGAGCATTTGGATTGGACCCAAATTTCTGTTAGCTAGGTCTGAGTATAAATAAACCTGGTGCCCGGAATATGCTGTCCTCCGCGGCGGAGGAGCCGTGGTCGCCATCCATCGCTCCTGTACCGGGTGTGTTCTATTTAGAGGAGCGGCAGAGCTTCCTCCTCCTCGCGCGCGGTGCTGTGTGCGCAGCCCGGGCGGCTGTCGCGCAGGCTGTCACAGCCCTGCTGGTGTCTGAGCTGCAGGTACAGAGGGGATGGAGCGGGCCTGGAAACTGCGGGAGAGGAGAAACTGTTGAGAATGAGAAGAAGAAAACGATGGGACGGCCTGGATTAGGTCAGACCCTTCCTTCCCTCTGCACTCCCTGGCCAGACCTCTGCGTGTGTGTATGGGTGTATAGATACAGTGACGTGTATCGCCATTCCGTTGGCCTTCAGCTGGCTGTCCCAGGGTGATTCTCTGCCTTACGTGTTTAAGGTGAGCTGCCAACCCCGCCCGCCTCACTGGACGTGATATAATAGCTGGATAAACAACTGCACTTGCCCAGAACTTGCCATGTTCCATGTGTCACGTTTACTGAGATTCCCTAGCAGACCAGCATGTCTAGTGTTCTGGTACATCCTTTATAAAACAATTCATTATTTCAGAGACTTGCCCTGTATCTAATTCTCTCAGGAGGAATTAATTTTATTGCTTTCGTTGAATTCTCCTAAGGTGGAGCTGAAACGTTCTGAGCGGTTGCTCATGGACTGTTCTTTCCTGAAGGGTGCAACTGAAGCTTTCACTCATGTTTGTGATTCCCGAGTCCTAGGGCCACAGTGGCACTTGAGCTACAGTTAAATATCTGAAAGTGTTGAGGCCTTTTAGAGGCAGAACAACCTTGTATCTGTTAAAGCAGTTTCTAAGAGCAGGCATCTGATGGTAGCGCTGCCGCTGTGAAATCCCGGTGCGGTGACTTCGTGGGGAGCCGCACAAGGACTCGTTGTCACCCGCAGACCCAGAGCAGAGCCCAGGAGGTGCCTGCAGCGGCAGCGCTTGGCCGTGCTGGTCCTGGGCACGGCAGCAGGATGTGGCTGTTGGCCCTTTCTGGCTCCTGGCAAGTGACACTGTTCTGCAAAGCATGGAGGGGAGTTACTGGAAAAAAGGTGCAAACAATTCAGGTAATTTGTGATTGCATGTAAAACTGGAAGCAATTGCATTTAAAAAACCAGCTTGGTTTGGGTTAGAAAAACTACCATGAGCATTTTATGGTTTTATTATTCTGTCCTTATATATATATATATATATATTTTTATATATATATGGGGGTTTTTTTTAGCAAAGAAAATACTTTATTAAAGCCCTGTCATTAACTGCCTGGTAAAAGGAGGTTTCTGGGAAAACAACAGGCAGACTAGAAGTACCATTTGTAAGACACTTGGTTTAGAGGAGCGTCAGGAGAGCGGTGCCCACTGAGCGTCCCCTTCCGCCGCTTTGCGGCTGTGTCCCAGCGGAGCCTGCGCACGCCGCCGTGCCGCGCAGCGCGCCGCGATGCCCGCCTGCTGTTACAGCACCGGACGCTCTCTCACCTTCGCTCGCGGTGCTGTTGTGACTGTTGCTGGCAGCAGGAGCTGTGACCAGCCCTGGCCCCACGCTGGGGTTTTGGGGGTTTGCTGCCCCTCGTCCTGCAGCATCCCGTGCCCGGGTACCGCGGTGAGGCCGTGTTGCGGGCCCGGACGGACGCTCATCGTCCGTCACCCTCCGTGGCCACAGGTCCCCTGCCTGCAGGCGGCTCTGGGGTCAGCAGCATGTCCCAGCACCAGCTGCCCATGGTGCCACCGGTGTCTGGGCAGGGCCAGGAGCCACGTGCGGGGCCTGTCCCCACCAGCATGTCCCAGCACCAGCTGCCCGCGGCGCCACCGGTGTCTGGGCAGGGCCAGGAGCCGTGTGCGGGGCCTGTCCCCACCAGCGTGTCCCAGCACCGGCTGCCCGTGGTGCCACCGGTGTCAGGGCAGGTCCAGGAGCCGTGTGCGGGGCCCGTCCCCACCAGCGTGTCCCAGCACTGGCTGCCCATGGTGCCACCGGTGTCAGGGCAGGGCCAGGAGCCGTGTGCGGGGCCTGTCCCCACCAGCGTGTCCCAGCACCGGCTGCCCGCGGCGCCACCGGTGTCTGGGCAGGGCCGGGAGCCGTGTGCGGGGCCTGTCCGCAGCGCTGGTCCTGCTGTTCCACACTCCCACCCCGTCTCTTGTTCTTGGGAACAAGAACATCTCTGGTGCTTTTGCATTTTGCTTTGTGTTCACTTCCATGATCGTGTCATATTTAAACTTGAAGCTGCATGAACTTAAAATTCCTGGAGCCGAGCAGCTGCTCGTCCCTCGTCCTTTGCAGTGAGGGGCACCCCAGCTCATTTCTGGTTTGTGGCAGGGTTTTTGGCGTGCCCGGGCATTGCGTGCGGCTGCCGGAGGTGCGATGGAAGGGCGAGCGATGCGGCGCGCTGAGGGTGCTGCTGGCCCGGAGGGGACCCTGCACGGGGCAGGGACAGACCCTTCGGGCTGGTGTCACACACGGCTGGTTGGGGACAAGCGGGACAGGGCCGCAGCTGCAGCGCTGGAGGGAAGGAGACCTGTGCTCGCCAGGCTGCCTGTCCCTGCTGCAGGAACACGGCGCATGGTGGGATGGGGGATTTCAGCGGCCCCGCTGCGTGCTGAGCGTCGTGTGTGCGGGGCCGGGCCCTGGGCAGGCTGGCGGGCCCCGCGCTGCCGCAGGACGGGTCTGTTCTGCTCTCTGACCCTCCTGGATGGCTCCTCGTGGCACGTCGCCCTCCCTGCCCACAGCCCTTTCATGCGCTGAAACTTCCTATGAAAACTGCTCGTACATTTTCATATACATCTCTGTGTGAAACAAGTTTACAGTATGTATATTCATTTGCTTTTTCAGTCTGGAAAATCCTTTCGTCTTCTCTCTATTTATCCCCTCTACCCCCAAGCCGTGGCTGCAGAGCCATTAAACTTGAAAATGCTGGCTTTTGAAGGTTTAATTTTACTGCTGTTAGCTTAATAGGCCCTCAGTATCAGTACACTTAGCCATTCATCACAAAAGCACACTGCTACTATGTACAGCAAAATCAAAGCTTATTGCATGCTTGCTATATATAGTAAGCTCTAACGTAAAATTTGGAACACTGGGTTATGACTTCATCTCCAAAGATGTTCGGGGCTTTGTATGTGCATGTAGCCGGTACTGCTTGCCAGCAGTTTATGAAGCAACATAAATCACTCTTCTTTTTCCTTTTACCTCTTGTACCAGTGGCACAAAGACGTTATATAACTTGATATAAAGTTGTGGTGTTGATTGCTGTGATAGCTAAATTTTTAAAAACACCTGCCAGGTCACGTGAACTATTTCAGCCCAGGAGGTGAATGCTTGAGATTTTTCTTGGCGTGGTTTCTAGATGGTTCAGTCGACTAAAACCAAGCATCCAGCTTAATTACTGTTTCTCAGTCTTCCTCCAAGCAGCTCGGAGTCAGCGTCTCTGCATACGAATGCAAAGTGGGAGAACGAGTCTAAAGCAGACAGCGCTGCACACTGTGTGCCCCAGCGCTGGCTGCTGGAGCTGCACCGGGGCATCTCCTGTCCCGAGAACGCCTGCGCTTTTGGCTTGTGACCACTGCGACCGCCTTTGGAGACACCTCGATCCGCGCTGGTTCTCCCTGTTTGTGCCGTATGCTGTCCCTCTGTTCCCTGGCGTGTTTTTTGGAAATGCCAGCAGGCCATACATTGTGCTATTTCTAACTGCACACAAGCTGCGCAGATGCCCAAGGACGCGATCTGCTTACGTGAGCTGTAACTTCAGCTGCCGAAGGAGATTTGTGTGAGCCGAGGGGCTTAGCAGCTCCCTGGGAAGCACAGCGAGCTGCTCTGCGGCCTGGGGGTGTCCCAGCCCCACCTGCGGCCATGGGCATCTGCGGGTTGTGCTGGCCCTGCGTGCCCATGCCGAGCAGGGCTGGCTGTCCCCCTGCGCCGAGCAGGGCTGGCTGTCCCTGGCTGTCCCCCTGCGCCGGGCAGGGCTGGCTGTCCCCCTGCGCCGGGCAGGGCTGGCTGTCCCTGGCTGTCCCCCTGTGCCAAGCAGGGCTGGCTGTCCCTGGCTGTCCCTCTGCGCTGAGCAGGGCTGGCTGTCCCTGGCTGTCCCTCTGCGCTGAGCAGGGCTGGCTGTCCCTGGCTGTCCCCCTGCGCCGAGCAGGGCTGGCTGTCCCTGGCTGTCCCCCTGTGCCAAGCAGGGCTGGCTGTCCCTGGCTGTCCCTCTGCGCTGAGCAGGGCTGGCTGTCCTCCTGCGGTGTCCCCACCGCTGTGGCTTGGCGGTGGCTGGAGCCATGCCGGGGCAGGGTCTGTGCCGGGGCAGGGTCTGTGCCGGGGCGGGTGCTTTCGGAGCAGCCTGCGGGGTGCCGCTGTCCCCAGCGCCGCTGCCCGGGGCAGCAGAGACAGGCTGTGTGCTGAGGAGCGGTGCCTGGAAACTTGTTTTGTTGAAAACTTTTACAAGTAATGTAAAAATGAGCCTTCTGTAGCTTTTCCTGAATTGCATTTATTTGTTTAATTTGTAAGCTGAAACGAGGTGTCTAAAACTGCAGCTGCGGTTCCCCTCTGCACGCCAAGCAGGGTGCATGGCGGGGCCCTGGGGAGCACTGGGCAGCTCTGGGGCACACCGGGCGGTGACGGGTGAGCCCGTCCCAAGGGAATCCTCTTGCCCCTCTGGGTAACACTCCAGAGTTCTCCCTATTTCTCTTGCGGTGAAGCAGATCTTTGCAGTATTGAGCACCGCCAGGCTGCACGGACAGAACGGCCGCTCTGGGCCAAGGAGGAACGGGGATTTTTGGGAGCTTGGGGATAGCTCTGTGTAGAGAAGGGTGCTTGTTACTCTGGAGGAGTGGGATGAACAAGGTCCTCGTGCAGTAGCCACATGTTAGTGGCACATGCAGTGCTGGGCTCCTGAGGCCTGGTGACACAGCGGGTGACACAGGTATTTCCCATGATAATGCTTAGGTATGAAAGGCAGGGCTTTGAACCCAAAAATTGATGTGAAGATTTTTAAGTGTTGAAAAGCTGGCAAACCGTTGTCTTTCAGCCTTTATACGTGTTTTGTTTTATCCATAAGTACCCATCGCTGGCACTGGGATCGAGGTGAATGGGGGTGTGTGGGCTGAGTGACAAACTCCTAACTTCTGCCCAGTGAAAGACTTCACAGTATCACAGTATCACGGTATGTTTGGGATTGGAAGGGACCTCAGAAGATCATCTAGTCCAATCTCCCTGCTGGAGCAGGAACACCCAGGTGAGGTCACACAAGACTTAAGGAAGCTGTTTGCCTGTATCTGGCAAACTGGATGAGGATGGGCTGGTGCCTTGTTGAGTTTTTAAAAATCTACTTGATGTATGTGTTTTGCACTCTGTATATACCTTTACAGAATAGATGGGGTTTGCATTAGCTAGGTTGGGAACCCACACATCCTGAGATTATGTATATCTGGAATAGGCTTCTCTTGTCCAGCGGTGATAACAGAGATGGGGCTTAATACCTCTAGTTCTGGGGCGCTTGTGCTTTTCATTCCTGCAGCCTCTGCACCCAAGGACTGTGTCCCCGTGTCCCCAGTGTCCCGGTGCCCTGGCCCCGCAGACGCGCAGGGATGGGAGGTCCAGACGGAGGGTGACGAGCGCTCGGCACCGCGCGCCCCGGCCTCCCCCCGGCCCGTCAGCCGCCCTGCCGCAGCGAGTCATCGGCTCTGGGGCACGGGGCGTGTGTCTCTCTGGGAGGGAGGAGCGGGGCGTTTTTTTAATGAAGGCTTTTTTCATTAACTTGATTAGTTTTTGAAGTAGTGAATGCCTTTAACTGAAGTACCAGTTCCTGTTTAATCTGCATTAGATTCTTGCTATTGTTGGATCAGACAGACTTGTTTTCTTTATGAAGCATATTTCCTCTGTGCTCTCTGCAGACAAAGAAATGAGCTGTAGCAAAATTACTAGTTTAACTTCCCTTGTGAATGATGTCTTGCTCTATTTTGACTCAAGCCAATAACTTGAGCCTTTTCATGCAGCAGGAAACCCTTTGTAAAAGCAGAAAACCCTCGAACCTGGTACAGGCTTTTTCATGTAGGTGCTGGGATGACCCAGTTTAGTGTTGGAGAGCGTAGCTGGCAGCCCGCTCCCATCAGCTGGTGCTGATGCCTGGGGAGCTGGAGACAGCTCCCAGACCCCGCTGTGGGTCTTGGGTGGAGAAAACGAGCGTGCTCCTTGCTGCCCTCGCTGCCCAGCCTGCCGGGACACGCGGGGCGAGAGGGTTTCAGCTCCGAGCGCTCCAGACGGACCATCTGAAGGAGGTGGGTTCCTCTGGTTTGGGCACGTGTGTCCCTTGGCCTTCACCTGGGGCTGCTCTGAGCTGTGCTGGGGGAGGCACAGCCCTGCACGCCCGGAGCCCCTAGAGGCACAGGGTCGGGGTGCTCCCCGTGCGTGGAGCGGTGCTGGGCATGTCCTGCGCTTGTCCCACCTGAAGGGTCCAAGGCACAAGACCCTGAGCAGGGTCCCCACACATCAGCGCATTGGGATGCAGTCATCTCGGAAGATAAATCAGCTTTCTGCACTCTGCAGCTGTTAAATCTGAATTTCTGAATGACTTTATTTGATCCAAAGCTTCATTTTTTTATTATGAATAAGCACTTGGCTTCAGGAGATCTTTCTTGGCTTTCCTTTTGACATACAGCTCCACGCACAGGCTGCGAGATCATGCTGTTGTCCTGAGTCAGTCTGTTGTGTGTTCATTACTCATGTGTACCGAGGCCACAGTGATGTCCAGAACGTGATGTTTGAGCTGCTGCGCCGTCGTGAAGATTTTCGTGTTTGTTTTTTTTTCTGAAAAGAAACCTGAAGTTTTCCAGTGATGAAGTGAGTGATTGTCGCTGTGTTTGCTTCTCTTGAGCGCACGTTTAAAGCTCCTGGGGGTGCTGAGAGGTGTGTAAAACAGCCACTGAGCTGTGGCAGGAGGTGGCCCCGTCCCCATGGCCGCGGAGCTGTGTGTCCAGCCCTGGTCCCCTCCCATAGCTGTGTGTCCAGCCCTGGTCCCGTCCCATAGCTGTGTGTCCAGCCCTGGTCCTGTCCCCATGGCCGCAGAGCTGTGTGTCCAGCCCTGGTCCTGTCCCCATGGCCGCAGAGCTGTGTGTCCAGCCCTGGTCCCGTCCCATAGCTGTGTGTCCAGCCCTGGTCCTGTCCCATGGCCGCAGAGCTGTGTGTCCAGCCCTGGTCCCCTCCCATAGCTGTGTGTCCAGCCCTGGTCCTGTCCCCATGGCCGCAGAGCTGTGTGTCCAGCCCTGGTCCCGTCCCATAGCTGTGTGTCCAGCCCTGGTCCTGTCCCCATGGCCACAGAGCTGTGTGTCCAGCCCTGGTCCTGTCCCATGGCCGCAGAGCTGTGTGTCCAGCCCTGGTCCCGTCCCCTGGCTGTGTGTCCAGCCCTGGTCCTGTCCCATGGCTGCAGAGCTGTGTGTCCAGCCCTGGTCCTGTCCCATAGCTGTGTGTCCAGCCCTGGTCCCGTCCCATAGCTGTGTGTCCAGCCCTGGTCCTGTCCCATGGCCGCAGAGCTGTGTGTCCAGCCCTGGTCCCATCCCCTGGCTGTGTGTCCAGCCCTGGTCCCGTCCCCTGGCTGTGTGTCCAGCCCTGGTCCCGTCCCCTGGCTGTGTGTCCAGCCCCGGTCCCGTCCCCGGCCGGGCAGCAGCGTCGCTGGGAGGTGTTCCGCTGTTCCGTCTTTGTGCTGCCGCCGTGCTTCCTTCCTCCCAGAGTGCACATGGCAGGGGATCAGGCCGGCCTGGGGCTTGCTCTGACCTCCCCATCCAGGAAATGCATTTTTTCCTGTTTAGACCAAGTATTGTCAGTCTGTGATCTGTCTCTAAAGGGTCAGTTTTTTGCAAGAGCCATTTGAGGGATGTTCTGCCAAGTCTGTGGGTTTGGTAGGTGTAAGATAATAAGCCTGCAAATGAGTTTGTTCTGGTCTCTTGAAAATCTCAGCATTCATCAGAAAGCGAATGAATAGATTGTCCTGCAGGTTAAGTACAAACACTGTTGACTGCAGGTGACAGGGCCTCGTCGTGACACATCCCAGTTTGTTTTGAGCAGGATGGTTCCTGCTGAACACTGCATGAGTTCATGAGACCCGGGTGTAGTCCTCCGGAGTGCAGGTTCTAGGGCAGATGTTCGTGGTGCGCTGGGTCGGCTCTTTGGAGCCTCCGTGGTTCGGGCAGTGCTGAGGACCATCCTGGGTGCCAGGTCCGGGCAGCCCCGTCACCGTGGGTCCCGCGCCCGCACAAGAGGTGCCGCTGCCCTTCCAGCAGCGGTGGGAATGGGATCGTCCTCCTGCGCTCAGGGACGGTGTTCTTGGATTATCCTGCCCTGTCCTTCTTAAGTCACAAACCTCAACTGCGAGGGGTTTTTAAAGGTCTTTGATCTTTTGCTTTGTAGCATTAATCCTGTTTGTCAGGAACACGGACGCAAGCATGCGTGTCCTGTGGTTTTGACTGTTCCACGTTAGCTGATTTGGCACGGACATGTGTTAGGGCTGGTCCCAACCTGAATTGTGTTTGAAGTGTGGTGCAGGGATGCTTTTGCGATTGGAACGTGTAAGGGTAGATCTCCGTGCCTTTTCTTCGTTTCCGTATCACTGAGTCATTTCGCATGTCTTCTGGTTTCTTCACTTGATCTTGAAGACGACTGGCTGCTCCCTTTGAACTCTTTCAAGGCTTCCACGCGGTACCCTGGCTTACAGGGCCCGTGCCAGGCCGTCTTGCACATGGGGGTGCAGGTGGGACTCCTCTCTTTGGGAGCTGTTGGTTTTGACAGGCACATCCATGTCCAGTGGATGTGTCTGGTCAGGCCTGTTGTCTGTCCCCAGCCGCGGTGGCTGCCGCGAGCAGCCGCGTAACACACGGAGCGCGGGCAGCTCCGTGGCCTGTTGGCAGCTCTGTTCTGCAAGACACTGGTTTGCTCTCCTGAACTCGGAGCAAGTCTCGTGTGCTCTGGTTGCCCCGAGGCTGCTTGGCTGGGGCTCGGTGCGCTCCGTCACGGCGCGTGCGGTCGGCCGCGTGGTCCTGTGCGGGGACAGGCTGTCCCGGGGCTCTGCAGCGCGGCCAGGACACGTCCTCGCTGCTGGCACCGGGGCTGGCGCAGCGAGCCCGCGGGGTCCCGGGCCCTGGGGGCTCTGCAGGCTGAGCCAGGAGGTGGGTGGCTGCTCTGCTCCCTCGTTAGCACGGGACGGGCACTGTGGCAGTGGTCGTTGAGCAGCTTCAGGACTCAGGAAAGCTGTATGGCTTGCTCTCAAGGGGAAAATAATCCCATTTTATAGATTGTGTTTGAAAAGTGGAGGCAGATGCTCTTCACGTGGTGCTCTCCGCAGGGACTCATGGCAGATTAACCTACAGTAACCCACCTCGAACGGCGACTTAAAGTCTTTAAGCCAGAGGCCAAAGATGTATTATTGTCACTGAAATTCATGGCATGTGTCTATCTTGGAGAAAATTCCTGCTCTCACTTTGGGTCTGTAAACTTGACGAGTTTCCTCCCAAGCCATAGCTGCTGCCGCTGCTGTTCCTGCCGGGAGCAGGAGAGTTCCTGGCTGTATTTAGGGGAGAGCGGAGCGTGCGCCTCGGCGCTCGCGCCAGCCCGTTCCCTGCTGTAACCTCTCCCTCTCTCGCTTCCTTCAAGGTAACCGAAGAGAAGAGCGCAGCTGTTGTGAGGGTCCCGGAGGCGGGTAACCACCCCGACGTCTCCCCCGCGCACGGCGGGACGGCGAGTTTCCTTGTCAGCTTGCGCTGCTTTCCATCTGGGACAGGTGACGGGCACCGGGACGCGGAGTTAGGAGGCTCTTCTGGCGTGAGGCTGGCAGGAAGGTCTTAACGATACCTTACCCTAGAACGAGAATTTGACAAGTCATACAGCAATGAACTAGGAGAACAGCAAACCCACAACTTGGAATGTATTTATTACTTAAAAGTTAGCTATTCTTGATAAAATCTCAAAAATTATTGCTGCTGCTTATTTTACTTACAGATTTCACACACTTGTTAATTTTAAAGCTACCAAACTTTTACTCAGTACTGTACTCTGAGAAATGTAATTGGAGCAAGACATGCAATAGAATGAAGTCATTGTAGTGTCTTAAGTACAATGGACTCACTTTTGTGTCTATTAAAACTTGGAAAATGTGCAACACACAGCTACGTGGCCATCATTGCGTGTGTTAAAGCTTTCTCGTGTTTTCCGTGAGCCAGCGGTCACCCGGTGCCTCGGCTGGGTTTGTGTCCCGCGCGGGTGCGCTGAGCTCGCCCGGGAGAGCCGTGTCTTGCTGGTGCTGCCTGCGCAGAGGCGGGTGCTGAGCCCGGCTGCTCCGGCTGCAGAGACAGTTCACGTTTTGGATTATCGTGTTCACATCTAGTCAACCAGCATAATTCAAGGCCCCTTGAACATGTGTTGTTGGATAGAAAGGGTCTTCATCCTTACACATGGCCAGCAGTCTTTAAAAAGTAGAAAACAGCCTAAAGCTTTTGTGCCAGATTGAGAGTGCAAATGGTTTACAAGCTAAAGGGACCTACGGACAAGCTTTTCAAAGCGTGTGGGTTGATTTTTTTGGTTTTGCGTTAGTTTAGCTTTCCCTTTAATTCCCTCGGTCTAGAAACATTAATTTGTGATGATCTGGTACTTCTGATGCTGGAGAAGACAGTTCAGAGTTGTGCCTGGCAGGTGAAGATCAGCTTGGAGCCGCAGGGCGGGCGGCAGACCCTGCGTCCCGCGTGTGCTCAGTCCGCCGCAGCAAGCAGCGGCAGGAGCTCTTGTCACATTAGCCGAACAAGTGGACTAGAAAACATACAGCTCGTATTTTCCTGGCTCGTGCTGGTTCGCGTTGTGGTCTTTTGAATGTCAGCAAGAGGGGCCAGAGCTTTCCTTTTCTGTTTAAAAACAACAAAGTTGAAAAAGAAGAGTTCAACACCAAAAAACCCTTCTGCTGAGTCTCAGAGCATACAATGAGTCAAATATGTTCCCCTTCAAATAGCTGGAAGACTGTGGTATAAAACATGCAGACCAAGGTGCAGTGCTGAAATAGGACATCTGTCTCCCAGGACCAATTTTGGCCACCTCTGCAAACAAATCAATAGGGTTCCTGTTTTCCAAAAATAAGTCTAAGAAGGACAGCAGTATGCAGCAGGGGGATGTGTTCCTGCGCCTTGTGTGAGCCCCTTGTGAAGCCGTTGTTTACCTGGGCTCTGCTTTGCCCGCGTCCAGCGCAGGCCGCTGGCACGGCCGCTCCTGTGCACAGCACAGTTCTGCCTTTCTCAGCCCTTCTGTCCGTCTGCAGGAGTTTCCTTGTGGGTTGTTTTCTTCTAGCATCTTCTTGAGCTAGGCCTAAGGTTAGCTGATGGCTATGTGAGGCGGTTTGTGTGTTTTCTGCTCACAGAGTTCTTTATTGTACAAAATCCCTGCCAAAAATCGTTGCCAGCTTTTTGGCTGTAGCTTTACAGCAGTTGGCTGAAAGGAGTTACAAGCAGCCTTCTGTTCGTTTAAGAAATTAAAGAAGAGCAAAACAAAAGTACCCAAGCCCTAGCCCCCCAGTGTCAGGAGCGCTCATGCTCCGGTGCGCGGCGAAGGGGCTGCGGGGCCTGCGGGTGCGCCCTGGCTGGCGCTGGGGCTGCCGGTGCCGCTCCGTCCCTGAGGGGGCAGGGGCAGCCTGAGAACCAGGCGTTCGGTCTCGGGCTAGGGAGAGTCCTGGGACCTCTCACCTGGGCCACGACGTGCTCTAGGCACGGGCTGAGAAGGTAGGCTCAGGTCCAGCGTCTGGCCTAGCGCTGGCTGCGGTCCCAGGATGGCGTGTTGCAGAGGGCATGTCCAGGAGCTTTCCCATGATAATTTGGCTCTGCAGTAAAACCCCTGGTGCGCATCAACGTGCTCGGCCAGCTGTGTGACTGTGGCGTGGAAACCTGTCTGCCCCCTGTCACCCGGTGTCCCTGCGAGAAACCTCCCTGTTCCCAGGGACAGGCTGCTGTGTCCTGCAGCTCCTGTCCCCAGGGACAGGCTGCTGTGTCCTGCAGCCCCTGTCCCCAAGAGTGCAGTTCCTGCTGTGTTCTGCAGCCCCTGTCCCCAGGAGCGCAGTTCCTGCTGTGTCCTGCAGCTCCTGTCCCCAGGGACAGGCTGCTGTGTCCTGCAGCCCCTGTCCCCAATAGTGCAGTTCCTGCTGTGTCCTGCAGCCCCTGTCCCCAAGGGCGCAGTTCCTGCTGTGTCCTGCAGCCTCTGTCCCCAACAGCGCAGTTCCTGCTGTGTCCTGCAGCTCCTGTCCCCAAGGGCAGGCTGCTGTGTCCTGCAGCCCCTGTGCCCAAGAGCGCAGTTCCTGCTGTGTCCTGCAGCCCCTGTCCCCAAGGGCGCAGTTCCTGCTGTGTCCTGCAGCCCCTGTCCCCAGGAGCACAGTTCCTGCTGTGTCCTGTAGCCTCTGTCCCCAGGAGCGCAGTTTCCTGCTGTGTCCTGCAGCCTCTGTCCCCAGGAGCGCAGTTCCTGCTGTGTCCTGCAGCCTCTGTCCCCAGGAGCGCAGTTCCTGCTGTGTCCTGCAGCCTCTGTCCCCAGGAGCGCAGTTCCTGCTGTGTCCTGCAGCCCCTGTCCCCAGGAGCGCAGTTCCTGCTGTGTCCTGCAGCCCCTGTCCCCAAGGGCGCAGTTCCTGCTGTGTCCTGGCAGTTCCTGCTGTCCTTACACCTGGATGCGTGACATTCCTGACATTGCTGGGCCTTTCAGAAAGCAAACAATGGGCTGTTACTGCCCGATGCCCCTTGCCAATGTGGAGGTGAAAGGATCAATGCACTCAGGTCCTGGGCAGGTCCTGGATCAGCAGCAGGATGGTTGCAAGAAGTGATTTGCTGCTGTGTTCCGCTGGGAGGACCCTCCTGCCAAGAGAACTGGAAGGTTCCATGTGCTGGGACTCTGGTTGCTTTACCCTCGGGACGCCCGTGGCCTGGCACGTGTATCTGTGTTAACCCCAGCTTAAAGCGTGACAAGCGGGGTTCAGGCGCTGCAGGTGAGTCACCACGTTTTTGCCATTTTACTAAGAACTGCTGCAGAGCGTGTTGGTAAAGCCATGATTGCACAGTGCCCAGGAGGCAGAGAGTGTCGGTAAAGCCGTGATAGCACAGTGCTCAGGGGCATGCGGGGGGTTGGACGCTGGATCCTGCTCTGATGGGCGGCTCAGTGCCAGGGCTGGGTTTAAACGCCGGGCTGGGTTTAAACGCCAGCCTAGACCAGCATCCCAGCAGAAAGCACAGCTTTGTGACTGCGCTTGGGAGCTGGCGAAGCCGACTCACTTCCCCTGGGTCACAAGATCATTTCTCGGTTTTGGCAAGGCTTACAGCAAAAATCTTGTAGCAAATGGCTTTTTTTGCCTCGGCCATTATGCAGATAAATGAAAATAATTTCTCAGCAAATGCAAAAGCATAAACCAAGAGCACAGCGACGTTTCATTTCTTAAGTGGTTTTAAAAAGCCAATGTAGAAGTTTCTAAATGTCATTTTTAATAATGTGAAGTTCGAATGGCTTACTTTAGTCTTTTATTCTGTCAGAGGAAAAGCTCCATTGGGTTAAACCCGAAATGGCAATGTTCAGGAATGGTAAATGGTCTTTAGTATTCCCTGTAATATGTTCTGCGCTACCGCTGAGTGTCATTAACCGTTTCCTGTGAGCTGTGAAATTTCACTTTTTGTTTGATTTTTAGGGTTTCCCTCCTTATTCCTTCAAAGTGGGGCAGGTTGAGCCTTTCTCAGCCGCTTCATGTCGTGCTCCTGGAGGCTCGTTCGGCCTGCGCTGCTCGGTGCTGCGGATTTGGAGGATTCCTCCCGAGCGCTCGGCTCTGCCTCAGCTCCCACCGATCTCCTGCACGCCAGCCCTGCGGAATCCAGCCGTGGTTGTAAAGCGAATGGGGTGAAAATCCCTTTCCCAAACAACCTTTTCATTCACGACATGCCCGTGAGGCTGCACCGGGGAGAGGCTTCTCAACAACTGGTAGCGGTGTCTGTAAGTTCGTCATTTTTAACTGTTTCTCCTCACTTCCCCTTTCCTGACAAAGCTATAGCATTAAGAATATTGACATCTCAAACCATGTTAAGCATACCGATGCTGGTGTGCGTTTTAGAGGCGGTGGTAGCATCAATTGGAGCAACAGCAGCGCGGTGGGCACAGGAGGCTGTGGGGGAGCAGCCGCTCTGCCGCCTGCCCAGCCGGAGGGCGCGGGGGGATGGCCGGAGCGCCAGCCCGGCCCTCCCGCTCCCCTGTGCTGGAACAGCCTGGTAAAATATTAAGCTGAAAGCCTAACAGCAAGCAGGGAACGCAGCTGCAATTCTCTTCCTGAAATGAGTGTTGGACACTCAGTTCTCCAGCACCCTGGGGTGCTCCCTGCGTTGGCGTTTTGGAAACCCGATGTTGCTGCTTCTAAGCTCTGTGTTCACTGGCTGGCCCAGGGCATCCCGACAGCAGGTGCAGGATGCGGCCTTGGAGCCAGCGGGATCCCTGGGGACAAGAGCCATGTCTCGCGGGCTGGTCACGTCCCTCTGGCCCAGCTGTGGCCGTGCTGGGCCGGCGTGGCCACCGGTCCCCGTGTGCTCAGAGCCGTGGTGAGCGGGCAGGCGGGCGCAGCCCTCCCCGCTGTTCCCGCCTGGCGAGAGGGCTGGGCCGGGCGGAGGGGGCTGCCCTCGCACACCCCCCTCAGGCGCGGCCGTGGCTGCGGTGCGGGGCCGGGTGGGTGCAGGCGGGCGGTGGGAGCGAGGCCCCGCCGGGTGGGTTAGGGCAGAGCAGCTCGGGGGGTCGCCCAGAAATCCAGAGTTGACCGAAGCTCCTTCTCCGGTCAGGGGCAGCTGGGTCGGCAGCGTCACCCTTTGTCACTCTTGGTGCGTTTCAGTCGCTGCTGGCGCCAGTCTGGTTCTCGCAGGGTTTTCAGTCACCCCCTCTGGGAAGAACTGCCCGTAGAGCCAAACGTGCTGGGTTTTGGCCATGGTTAGATTTGACATTGATCTGTCCTGGCTTGGCGGCAGCCTTACCACAGTGACCCTGCCCGGACTGCGGTGTCCCTTAGGAGGAGGGAGAAATTGGGAAGTGGAACTTTCAGAGATGAAAGTAGCTTTATGCTGGCAAAAAAAATCTCTGCTGTTCTCATAGGTAGTAATTTTCTTATCTTGCTAGGTCTTAAGATTACTAATGCTATCCTTTTTTCTTACTGCTCATAGCAGAGGGCTTCTAAGCAGCCTTGATGTGTTTTTCTATTTCTGTGTCTAGGGATTGACAGCTCTGCAGTGAGAGCGGGGATGGACCCCAAGTGTTGGTAGCTGGGGGGACCTGGGGTGTCCCTGTGCAGCCCATCCCTCAGCAGAGACCCCCGAGCATCACTCCGAGCATCCCGGCGGGGCCGTGACCCACGGCTGCTGCGGCCCCAGCTCCGGGCCACCCGAGTTCTGCGCTCCCAGCTGAGCTCCAGCACACACAGGAGGGACCGGCCTGGGCAGGTAGCGGGGTCGTGGGGCTGACGGGCTCAGGAGGGACCAGCCTGAGCAGGTAGCGGGGTCGTGGGGCTGACGGGTGTAGGAGGGACCGTCCTGAGCAGGTAGCGGGGTCGTGGGGCTGACGGGTGTAGGAGGAACTGGCCTGAGCAGGTAGCGGGGTCGTGGGGCTGACGGGTGTAGGAGGGACCGTCCTGAGCAGGTAGCGGGGTCGTGGGGCTGACGGGTGTAGGAGGAACTGGCCTGAGCAGGTAGTGGGGTCGTGGGGCTGACGGGTGTAGGAGGGACCGTCCTGAGCAGGTAGCGGGGTCGTGGGGCTGACGGGTGTAGGAGGAACTGGCCTGAGCAGGTAGTGGGGTCGTGGGGCTGACGGGTGTAGGAGGAACTGGCCTGGGCAGGTAGCGGGGTCGTGGGCTGACGGGTGTAGGAGGGACCGTCCTGGGCAGGTAGCGGGATCGTGGGGCTGACGGGTGTAGGAGGGACCGTCCTGAGCAGGTAGCGGGGTCGTGGGGCTGACGGGTGTAGGAGGGACCGTCCTGAGCAGGTAGCGGGGTCGTGGGCTGACGGGTGTAGGAGGAACTGGCCTGGGCAGGTAGTGGGGTCATGGGCTGACGGGTGTAGGAGGAACTGGCCTGGGCAGGTAGCGGGGTCGTGGGGCTGACGGGTGTAGGAGGAACTGGCCTGGGCAGGTAGCGGGGTCGTGGGCTGACGGGCGTCGCGCAGAGCCGGAGGCGGCGCCTGCCTCTGCAGCGTGCTCCGGCCGGCCTAATTAAAAGCGAAGCTTGCTTTAATCCCATCAAACATCTGTCTTGTATGGAAAAGATTGTGTTTCCCCTAAACTCCTTTTTTTTTTTTTTTGAAGTGCATATTATAAAACACAAAGTTGGGCAAGTTGTTGTTTTTAAAACTAATTTCTCAGGAAAAACACAGGAATTGCAAACTGTTTTTCATTAGACACCAAAACCTGAAGCATTTGGCTTTGATAACCAAAGCCTAACGTGGCTTGAAACAGAATCTAGTTGAAGTGGGGACCCCTGAGCGTGGCTGGGCTGGATTTGGACGGGCCCGGTGGGAGGAGGGTTGGTTCTCGGTGTCGGTGTCACACGTGGGGGCCGTGCCGGGGTGCAGCTGCTGCTCCCCATGGCCCAGCCTGGAGTGGGGCCGATCCGGGGCCTGGGGGCCCTGCCTGCACCCCGTGCACGGGGACCGGGGTGTTCCTGTGCACCCCCCCTGAGCACAGGGTGACCCCAGGTCTGAGACCTGGGCTGGTTTTGTGTCCCATAACCGGTGTGGGGGTGGGGATCCTCTGCTTTGGTTCCCAGTGTGACTTTGCTCCACCCCATCATTTTGCTCAACAAGCCGTTTGCAGAAGCCTGTAATGGTTCGGCATGGTTTTAATTTGCTGACGGGCGTGGGCTAATGAGTGGTTTGGAATGAGGCCGTGCTGGTCGGTGCGTTGTCACCGCGTGCCCCCGTCCCGCGGCACCGCGGCGCTGCCGCAGTCCCGGGCGCTGTGCAATTAGCACAAGGGCACCATAGGCACAAGTATCTGTATCAAAGTGAGAATCCTCGTGTTGCTGTAGCCTCTCCAATCCTTATTATTTATAATTTCCACAGCCGAAGCTCCGTTGCTAATGAAAAATTGAATTTTCCCAGCGGCGCGGAGGCTTGGCCGATGAGTCACTGCGCTTCGTTAGCTAATCTTAGATCTGCTGCGAATTACTCAGTGACTGCTGACACAAAGTGGGCCGAGAAAATGCTCATTTTGAGTGGATAATTTTAGCGTTTGGGTCTGTTCCCGGCGGGGCGGCGCGGGGCTCGGGCTGCCTGCGGGGGCGCGAGCGGCTCCCGAGCGCGTCCCGAGGCACACACACAAACTGGAGAGCCTGTGCTACTTTCCTGAGTTAGATCCATATGGAATTTCAGTTATGTGAAGATGCTTTTAACTGGGGGAATAGCTCGGTGTGAGTACGTGGGCGGTGGCTGCGGGATGAGCACGTCTGCCGCGGGACCTGGTGCCGCACAGACCGCGTCGGCAGATCCTGCTCTATCGTGGTTACTTCTGTGTCTGCACCAAACCTGTATCAGCACTTTCCCAAGCGGCACTTTCCACTGTGGCTTGAACTAATGAAGTTTATTGTAATATACTAATACAAGTAATTTTTTCTCCCTGCTGCTGGATGTTGTCAGCTGCTAATAAATGCAGCCCGGCTCAGCCCCGCCGGTTTGTCCCTGACATATGAAACACTTCTTGGTATGATAATTGCAGCAATTTCAAGAAATGGGAGTAGGGGTCTAGACAGGAGTTGCCTTTGGAAACATCTGTTTCACCTTTATATCTATGACCTCTTCCTGAAAAAGTCTTTTAAATTAAAAAAATGTTCAATATAATACAGTCCCTGGGGTGACTTACAAAGGGCTGTAAAACTACATGAATGGAACTTCACCCTTAGAAATTGACTCCCGGTGGGAAGAAAACTCCCCGGCCTCCGTCTGCGAAGCTCTCCCCCAGAGAAGAGAGTCTGTAACACCGGGGTTTCTGAGCGTCACTTCCCTGACGCTGCCGTTCCCTCCGGCACCGCGTCCGGCCGCAGGGCTCTGCAGGTTGGGGACACGCTGAGCAGGGTGGTGGCAGCGGCCAGGGCCACGTGCCAGCGGCTCTGCGGCACCTGGGAGCAGGGGGACGCTGCAGGTGACAAACCGCAGGTGGGGGTCTCCCCAGAGCCCCCACAGCAAACGCGTGGGCTGGGACCATGGGCTTGGGGAGGAGCGTGTCCCCAGCTGCGGTGGCGGCACAGCTGGGGGCTGGCCGGGCCGGGGAGGGGGACGGTTGTCCCCGGGATGGACGGAGAATGCGGTGTCCCCGGAGCCCTGTGCGGTGAGCCCGCTGTGTCCCGGCAGGCGGGGGGTGCTGTCCCCGGGGCGATGGGGGTGACCCAGCCAGGGCCTGCCTGCAGGAGAACCAAAGCCGGCGTTTGGGACCAGGCTGCATGAGCTCTGATGCGTTGAGAGACTCGGAAAACAGAAGCTCCCCTGGAGAAGCTGTTTGCGCGGTGGGCAGGTCCTGGCTCAGCCGCCGCTGCGCTCCACTGCTAACCGGCTGCGCGGCACGCTGTGCGCCGGGCAGAACCAGCTCGCAGGTTTCCACAGGAGCTGGTTTTGGCGGTGTAGTGCCGCAGAGAGGGGTGACATGAGGCCCCGGTGCCGGTGCGGGACGCCGTCCTGCCGCCAGCGGGTCTGCCCCGCCGCAGCACCCGCCTGCGCCCGAGCGGCAGCCGGCAGCTCGCCGATGGGCACGCCGACACCTCTCCTCTGCAGGAAAGCTGACGCTCGCTTGGCTTAACTAAACCTGCCCTCTAATTGCGTTACCTTTGCTGCTCGCTGTGCCCGGTCCCAGTGCCACCTCCTGGGCAGGGTCTGTGACAGGTTCCTGCCGCTGCTCCCCCCTGGACAGCTCTGCACCTCAATTTAATTCATCCTTACTTCAAGGTTAAACTGTTCTTCCCATCACAGATGTTAATTACAGCTGTAGTTAATGTTTTTCCCACTCCCATTACAGATACCAGTTGTGATCCGTTGCTTGGCTGTGGCTATGGCGTGCTCTCTTTTGGGTGGTGTCAGTAGCGTTTCCTCTGTTATGAACCACCGATGTCTCTCTGGGAAGCACGGAAAAGCATTCTGTTTAGAAAAGCATTTTTTTGTGCAGGGCTTTGGGTTTTTCCATTTGCTACAAGTCAGCAAACAAAATGGATGTTTAAATTGATGTTTACCAGCGCCGCCCGCACGCGTCATCGGCCGCTGCACAACCGGCCGTCATTCTCTGCACGAGGGCTGAGCGGCGTGGCCGGGAGCCGGGGCTTCCGCCCGTTGAGAATCTATGGGCACAATGGCCGTTCATTTTAGGATGCTCTGCAGCTGCTGCAGAAGAGGAATCCAGGCGTGTCAGCCTGAACCGGGCCGCCCGGGTGCTGTTCTGCTGGCTGGCGTTGGAGCTGGGCCTGGCCGGCGCGGCGGGACGTGCTGCGGCGCGGGCGGCACGTCTCCCCTTCCCCGCTCAGACAGCTCTGGCGCTGGGCGCTGGCGGGAGGGCAGGACGCGGCTCCGCGGCACGGCCCGGGCTGCCCGCAGCGGGCACCGGGCAGGGGGCTGCCCTGCAGGAACCCGGGCTGCGCAGGGTCCGGGGAAACCGAAAATGAAGAGGAGTGAGGTCATGCAGTGGGGACGAAATAAGAAACGCGTTCCTGGCCAATTGTGCCGTTTTCCTGTCTAGAAAACACGTTGTGAGCGCTCCCATCGCCGCCGGGGCTGGCGGAGCTGTGTGCGGGCCCGGCCGCGCGGCGCTGGGCTCGGCCGGTGCCTCCCCCGGCACCGCGGGCGGTGCTGCTGCACACCGGCCAGGGGCTGCCGAACTTTGTAAGGGATCTCTTAATAAACCACTTGTCCCTATGAGACTCGAAACCAATTCTGCAGTCATGCAAAAATTGTATTAATGTCTGCTATAGCAATTTACCACTCATCTCAATTGACTTAGAATGTAGCACTGTGTAATCAAATCGCTAATGCGCTGCTGCAGAAATGCTGAAAGAAGAAAGTGCCACTTATGTCAATGAACGTTTTTTGTGCAGCAGAAGTTAAAAGACAGACAAACATAGGGAGCGTGTTATTCCAGTAATTCAGATCTTCTAGTCAATGCAGGTAAATTAATCGTTTATCTACTAGAAATTTGGGGTTTCAGGCACTTTGTTTTGGCTTTTTAATTGCATTTATTAGGTCTGGCTAACATGATTGCAAGCAGTAGCCTTGTGGCTGTTGTTGGCAGTCCCCTCAGGCACGGTGCTCCCGCCGGCCCGGGGCTGCAGTGGGTGCTCCCGGGGAGCCGCTGCCCGTCCTGCCGCACCGCAGCCCGCCGTGTGCAGGGGGGCACCTGGAGCACAAGGCAAGGCCGGCCCTGCCGGGACTCCCCGGGGCTGTTCTGTGTGCCCGGTGTCACGGGCCTGCCAGCTGGCGCACGGGAGCGGGTCAGCTGTGCCCAGGTGAGGCCGCTTGTTTCTGCCTTCGCTCATTTGCTGATGAAGCGGCAGCAGCAGCAGTCTGGTGGAGCTGGGATTGGGGGTGCTGGGGAGCGGGTCAGCCCCGTGTCTCTGGTGGAGCTGGGATTGGGGGTGCTGGGGAGCGGGTCAGCCCCGTGTCTCTGGTGGAGCTGGGATTGGGGGTGCTGGGGAGCGGGTCAGCCCCGTGTCTCTGGTGGAGCTGGGATTGGGGGTGCTGGGGAGCGGGTCAGCCCCGTGTCCCTGGTGGAGCTGGGATTGGGGGTGCTGGGGAGCGGGGTCAGCCCCGTGTCCTGGTGGAGCTGGGATTGGGGGTGCTGGGGAGCGGTCGGCCCCGTGTCTCTGGTGGAGCTGGGATTGGGGGTGCTGGGGAGCGGGTCAGCCCCGTGTCTCTGGTGGAGCTGGGATTGGGGGTGCTGGGGAGCGGGTCAGCCCCGTGTCTCTGGTGGAGCTGGGTTTGGGGGTGCTGGGGAGCGGGTCAGCCCCGTGTCCCTGGTGGAGCTGGGATTGGGGGTGCTGGGGAGCGGGTCAGCCCCGTGTCTCTGGTGGAGCTGGGATTGGGGGTGCTGGGGAGCGGGTCAGCCCCGTGTCTCTGGTGGAGCTGGGATTGGGGGTGCTGGGGAGCGGGTCGGCCCCGTGTCCCTGTGGAGCTGGGATTGGGGGTGCTGGGGAGCGGGTCAGCCCCGTGTCTCTGGTGGAGCTGGGATTGGGGGTGCTGGGGAGCGGGTCAGCCCCGTGTCTCTGGTGGAGCTGGGATTGGGGGTGCTGGGGAGCGGGTCAGCCCCGTGTCCGGCAGCTCTGCGGGGCCGAGCCCAGCGAGAGCCGACCCGCCGGCCGCATTCGGGCTGGTTTGCAGGACCCGCGGGTTCACAGCAGCTGCCGCTTTGCCTGACATGTTCCTGTGGGTGCTGGAGATCCTGGCAGGCAAAGGGGAGGAAGAACAGGGCCGGAGGGTCGGGGGGCAGGGAAGGGTCTGTGCCTCTCCCGGGAGGAGGCTGGGAAGAGGGTGTCCCAGAGCCAGCTCCCCGGGCTGTCCCACGAGCGGCTTGGGCAGCCCCCGGTCTGGCCTGGGCAGGTCCCAGCGCCACACCCGACAGCTCCAGGTTCTTGTCCCCCCTGCCCAGCCAGTCTAATGACCTCGTCCTCTGGCAGCCCGGTTGCCAGCTGAGATTCGGTTATCCGAGATCACAGAAAAGGAAAAAGAAATTGTCTGCTGCTCCCTACGAAGCAATGACCTCGTTTATTCACAGTAGGAATAAATCACTCCTCAATCAACTCCCAATTACAGCAGCCAGTGTAACCTTGTGCGTATTTACAGCCGATATTCCAGAAGCGCGAGGGCAGCAGGCAGCCCCGTGCGATCCCGTGGTGCAGCCGGTGTGTGCCATGCTGTCCTGCGGCTCTGCGGGCCCTGCGGGTGCCCGGGGTCGTTCCGCGGCAGTGTCCGTGTGCTGCTCCCCGTGGAGCCCGGGGCGCGGAGCCTGGGCCCCGCACGCCTCGGATCCTGGCCAGGGGAGGCTGGCGGCCGAGGCTCGGGCGGCGCTGTTCCTGCCCGCCGCTCTGGGCGTGATCCAAGGTGCTTTTGGTTTCTAAGTGCTCAGCGCAGTAAAGCTGTGAAATGCTGCGTGTGCCCGTGAGGGCGGCTGGCGTGGGCCGGCACGGGGCTGGGCCGCGGGCTCCGTGTCCCCTCCCGGAGCCGCGTCCTGGCGCAGCAGCACAGCACCGGCGTGCTGCCCAGGGACATCTCCAGAGCTGCCCCCGCGCTGCGCGGCACAGCCGGGGCCAAGGCTGTGAGCTCTGGGGTGCACTGACTGAATAATGTGCATTTGGCTTGGTTGTGCCCTTCAGGTTTCTGTTTGGTGGGCTCGAGTCCCTTTTGCTTCTTGTCGGATACAAAGACCAGCCGTTAACTTCTCTGTTTGAGGCAGACATTGTCACTCCATGTTTTTGCCTGGGGTGCTGGGACTGACCGGAAAACTCCAGTAAGATATTGAAATGATGAGCATCAGCAACAGCAGCGCTGTTCTCGTGACCGCGTTTCGCAGCAGAGGGGGAACCCTCCCGTGGCACAGGCGCTGCAGACATGAGCTGCACTGCAGAAATCCCTGTCTGGGCCCTGCTGGTGAAGCTGCTGTCTGCAGGAGCGTGTCCCTCGGGCACCAGCGCGGGCTCTTGCTGCACCTCTGATTTGCAGGTGATATCTAAGCAGCTGCAGCAGTGAAGCCCCTGCGCAGCGAGCTGTAGCTGGGCCATGACAAGCCGTGGGGGCGGGCGCTGGGGTCGGTAATCACGGCCGGTCCCGGGCGAGCAGCCAGCCTGCTGGCACCGCTCCGGTGGAAAATTGGCGCTTCCTCCAAAGAGGGTATTAGATGGAGAACTAAATTTAGACGCTGTTGCTTGGCGAGCGCAGTAAACGGGGGCTGTAAGCTGCTGTCCACGTGCAGCGCGGGCCCGGCTCCTCCCGGGCAGCTCTCGCGCCGGGACGGGGCCGGAGGGGAAACCCTGCTGGAGGCGATCCCTGGGTAACACAAGCCAGAGCACATATGGAGCTTCCATAAATCACAGGTTTTTAAGACACGGTTCCTGAAAAGAGCAGTCGTCTTCAGTAAATAGTAGGAGGAAGGAGCTGGGGGCATCTCTGCAGTGCGGGGCAGCTGCCAGGTCTCCCAACCGCCGGGTGCGAGCGTGGTGACAGGCAGCGATCCACGGGCGGCAGCCTCTGACCGGCGGGGAGGGACAGCGCGGTGACCTGGGCCATCTCCCAGGGCCCTGGAAAGTGCGCGTGGGCGATATAGACGTACCTGTAGTTTCAGGAGGTGAATAATGAGGCTGTGGCAGCTGGCTGTGCATCAGAACAGCCAGAAGCTCTTCCTTAGTTCTGAAACGTTGGAGGTTCCAATCAGGAAACTTTGTTACCTTGAGTGAAATGTTCCCTGCCCTTCTTCTTGGGCTTCTGGGGTTTTTTGCCCCGTTTCTTTCAGGGAGCTGAGGCGAGGGAGCGAAGGCTGGGCTGGGCTCGGGGGTCAGACACTAAGTCGGGGTGTACACAGCGCTGGGGTGCTGTGGCTCTCCCGCAGTGATTTGTGCTGCAGTGATGTGTCCAGCTGGAGCACCCCCAGTACCCAGGACACTGCACCGTCCGTGACGGAGCCGCTCACTGCAGGTGTGAAGGTTAATGCAAAGGCGTCATATTTGAACAGGAAAGAAGATGTCTTCTTCCCGCTCCTGCCCACCTCGGGATTGCCCTGATTGTAATTAGGTGGGGCATGCTGACGAGCTAGGCAGATTAGAGGTGGATAAGCTGCGGGCAGGCATCCTGCATGACGTGCCTTGATTGGAAATCCTCTTGCTTTGGTGTAATCTGGCTTTGCAAGCTCCCAAGGGCTCCTCCGAGACCCCCAGAATGAGCTGTGCACACAGCGACGGGGATGGCCTGGGCACTGGGACTGGGGGCAGCCCCAGCTGGTGCTCTGCAGTTTGCTGAGGCTTGGCCTTTGCTTTACGTTTAAGATCTGTGTTCGTTTTATCTTGCTGTAAGTATTTTATGGCCCTGCTCTTGGCAATAGGTGGGAAAACCGCTCAATAAATAGGCATCACCCTGCAGCCACCCAGGGACAGGTCAGTGTCACCCTGTAACAACCCAGGGACAGGTCAGTGTCACCCTGCAGCCACCCAGGGACAGGTCAGTGTCACCCTGTAACCACCCAGGGACAGGTCAGTGTCACCCTGCAGCCACCCAGGGACAGGTCAGTGTCACCCTGTAACCACCCAGGGACAGGTCAGTGTCACCCTGCAGCCACCCTGGGACAGGTCAGTGTTACCCCACAGCATCCAGGGACAGGTCAGTGTCACCCTGCAGCATCCAGGACAGGTCAGTGTCACCCTGCAGCCACCCAGGGACAGGTCAGTGTCACCCTGCAGCATCCAGGACAGGTCAGTGTCACCCTGCAGCCACCCAGGGACAGGTCAGTGTCACCCTGTAACCACCCAGGGACAGGTCAGTGTCACCCTGCAGCCACCCTGGGACAGGTCAGTGTTACCCCACAGCATCCAGGGACAGGTCAGTGTCACCCTGCAGCATCCAGGACAGGTCAGTGTCACCCTGCAGCCACCCAGGGACAGGTCAGTGTCACCCTGCAGCATCCAGGACAGGTCAGTGTCACCCTGCAGCCACCCAGGGACAGGTCAGTGTCACCCTGTAACCACCCAGGGACAGGTCAGTGTCACCCTGCAGCCACCCTGGGACAGGTCAGTGTTACCCCACAGCATCCAGGGACAGGTCAGTGTCACCCTGCAGCATCCAGGACAGGTCAGTGTCACCCTGCAGCCACCCAGGGACAGGTCAGTGTCACCCTGCAGCATCCAGGACAGGTCAGTGTCACCCTGCAGCCACCCAGGGACAGGTCAGTGTCACCCTGTAACCACCCTGGGACAGGTCAGTGTCACCCTGCAGCCACCCTGGGACAGGTCAGTGTCACCCTGCAGCATCCAAAGACAGGTCAGTGTCACCCCACAGCATCCAGGGATAGGTCAGTGTCACCCTGCAGTATCCAGGACAGCTCAGCCTCACCCTGTAACCACCCTGGGACAGGTCAGTGTCACCCTGCGGCCCCATGTGCTCCCTGTGCAGGAACCAGGGGCACGCACACTCCCTAACGAGCTCTGGCAGCCGTGTTTAATGAGCACATAGTTACTGTGCTGAGTGTAGCCGAGAAGTGAGGTGTTGTGGGGTGTGGGAAGGGGCGGTGTGACAAGGAGCGGTTCTGGCGTGGTGTGTCTGCGTTATCCTCCCTGTCAGCACTGATAAGCACATTTCTTAGGTTAGAAAAAAGGACTTGGGGAAGGGGGAAGACATTTCTGTGCATCAACACCTGAAAAATTTACTTTGAAAGAGTGCGAGCAGTGGCTTATCGTCTCCTTTGAGAGGAGGATGTTGTTCTTCAGGAAGCAGCGGTTGGAGTCCCGCTGCCCTCCCCGCGCTGAGCGGACCCCTGACCCTCACAACCGGGAGGCTGTGGACGGGAAGCCCTGGTCTGCGGGCACGGTTATCGCGCTGGCTCTCAGCACTGGCTGTGCGCCGAGCTCACTCGCCGCTGCCTTTGCAAGACAAGGCATTAAAAGCCAGAGACAGGGCAGGGAAGGCAGGGCTGGGACGGCAGGGGTGGGAAGGCAGGGCTGGGACGGCAGGGGCTGGGCAGGGTTGGGACGGCAGGGGCTGGGAAGGGCTGGGAAGGCAGGGTTGGGAAGGCAGGGTTGGGAAGGCAGGGTTGGGACGGCAGGGTTGGGAAGGCAGGGCTGGGAAGGCAGGGTTGGGAAGGCAGGGCTGGGAAGGCAGGGGTGGGACGGCAGGGGTGGGACGGCAGGGGTGGGAAGGCAGGGTTGGGAAGGCAGGGCTGGGAAGGCAGGGCTGGGAAGGCAGGGTTGGGAAGGCAGGGCTGGGAAGGCAGGGCTGGGAAGGCAGGGCTGGGAAGGCAGGGTTGGGAAGGCAGGGCTGGGAAGGCAGGGCTGGGAAGGCAGGGCTGGGAAGGCAGGGGTGGGACGGCAGGGGTGGGACGGCAGGGGTGGGACGGCAGGGAAGGCAGGGGTGGGAAGGCAGGGGTGGGACGGCAGGGGTGGGACGGCAGGGGTGGGACGGCAGGGAAGGCAGGGGTGGGAAGGCAGGGCTGGGAAGGCAGGGGCTGGGCAGGACTGGGAAGGCAGGGCTGGGAAGGCAGGGCTGGGAAGGCAGGGGCTGGGAAGGCAGGGGCTGGGCAGGACTGGGACGGCAGGGGGGAGCGGCGGGCAGGGGCGAGCGTTGCTGGGACTCGAGCAGGTTGCGGCAGGGCACGGGGACTTGCCGGGGCCACGAGAATGGGCATACATTGTTTTTCTTCTGGATGATGCATGTTGAGGATTCAAGGATTTTTTTTATTTTCTGCTGCCTTTTTTTGTTTCCCTGCTTGTTTTTTTCCGTTGGATGCCGAGGTTTTGTCTGTCCAGGAACTCAGCATAGAAAACCATAAATAATTATGACAGGGGATGAAAGCTGAGCAATTGAAAGCAAAAGAGATTTATAGTCAGATTGTTTAAACACTTTGCTTTTTGTTAGCACCTATTATACTCCAGTGCCTTAAAACCATTTGGGAGGGCCAGCATTTTGTGCAAGATTTGACGCTCTGAGAGCTCATTTGGGTGAAAAGCTCCCGCCTGTGTGCTGGGCCGGCTGGGAAGGGGCTGCCCGAGCCAGCCCCCCCACCGCCCTCTCCGGCCCTTTGTCCTTCATCCCAGGGTGTTTCTGAAATGAGGGTGCATGGTGGGGGGCACGGGGAGACACGGGCACCTAGAGCTTGGCCATGACGTGGTTTAGTGCGAGATTTAGGCTATGGTTGGACTCGATGAGCTTGAGGGTCTCTTCCAACCAAACACATTCTGTGCTCCTATGATCTGCATGGCTGGTTTCCATGGACATGAGCTCCCCGAGGCAGATGCTCGTTTGCAGTGAGTTTGGTGGTTATGTTGTGTGTGCGCTATACCTGTGATGTTGAACTACCCCATCCAGCTGCACCCACACCACAGCAAACCCTCCCGATGGGCAGCACAGAAACAGAGGCGCTGGTTTGTTGGGGGGTTCCTGGCTGGTGCTCAGAGCTCCGCACAGGGACCGGGTGCTGCGGTGTTGGGTGACAGTGCCACCGCCAGCTCTGCTTCCAGTGCTGATGGTCACTGCATGTCCCTCTGCCCCGGCCAGGTGTTGATGGTGTGGGGTGAGGGAGGGTGCTGGGACCCCCTGCAGAGGAGGTGGGTGCTCAGGGTGCTGCCTTGAGCTCGCTGTGGGTGCCGTCCGCTGCAGGTGAGCTTGAAACGGGCTCAGGGTACCAGGACATGCATGTCCCCAGTGCGCCAGACATGTGGCAGCAGCGGAGCTCTGTGTGTCCCCACTGCCAGGGCTGCTGGGCAAGTGGCCTGTGAGGGGCCAGAGCTACCGGCTGCCCCCCAACCCGACTGCCCCCCAACCCGGCTGTGCCCTGCGCGGGGCAGGACGAGTGTCACTGGTGATGCACAGACAGCTTGAGGCTGCTCCGGGGGTCGCTGGCTGTTACTGCTCTCACTTGAACTCCTGCTCGCTGTGTCAGTGCTGGCCATGCTGGCCCTGCCCCATGTCCCCGTGCTGAGCCATGGGGACGGGCAGCTCTGTGACAGTGCAGAGGGCTGCAGAGCCCAGCCGTGGGGACAGAGCGGCTCTAGGGCTGCAGAGCCCAGCCGTGGGGACAGAGCGGCTCTAGGGCTGCAGAGCCCGGCCATGGGGACAGAGCGGCTCTAGGGCTGCAGAGCCCAGCCGTGGGGACAGAGCGGCTCTAGGGCTGCAGAGCCCAGCCGTGGGGACAGAGCGGCTCTAGGGCTGCAGAGCCCGGCCGTGGGGACAGAGCGGCTCTAGGGCTGCAGAGCCCAGCCATGGGGACAGAGCGGCTCTAGGGCTGCAGAGCCCGGCCGTGGTGAACCTGCGCCTCGGCAGAGCAGCTGGTTTAACACCTGAGCTATTTTCTCTGCGAATTCTGCAGTCACTCACAGAAATGTCTATTTTGAAATAGTCTGTGAGAACTTGGTAAAGTGGCAGTCTTTTGTTTACTTGCTTATTTATTTATGGATAAAGTTTTATCCCATGCCATAACCACCTTGTTTGTTGCCGTTTTCCATCAGTGTTATGTTTAGCCATGTATATGTTTTGGACAAACACACTGTGGTTTTTATTTTCAGTGGCAGCAACAGCTATTTCTAAATATTGCCAATCTGCTGAGATGTATGAGAGTATTGAAAACCTAAGGGGAAAATTGCAGATCTTGATTTTTATTTGGTAGTTTCCAGGTATATCTTGCTCAAAGCACATTAGTTTGCAATGGAATTTTCCCTTGAGGCTTGAAATGCAATGTCCAGTTTTCAGCTGTTGGCAGTACGATCAGCAGCGTTGGCGACAGCGCCGCGGCGCAAAGGACCTGCTTTCAGAGGACATCAAAAGAGAGACTTTTCTAGCAATAAAAGCCAGGGTCACCATGGCGCTCAGCAGCACAGGGAGCGCGAGGCTGGGGCGTTTGCTTTCCGGATGATTGATTTCTGTACCGGTGATGCGTGTAAACGAGCGGGAAAGGCGCCAGGTCGCCACACGTGTGCGTGAGCGTCCCCG
>CABFKC020000129.1:0-51435 GCA_901699155.2 Streptopelia turtur
TTGTGTCTTATTATGTGGACACCTATAAGCATAGTTATAGTTTGATGAAGGAGAGGGTGGTGCACACACACATATATGGACAAACATCATTTTGTTACAATACCTCATTGGATGTGTTTAATTGCATAGATTCTGAATTTAATGACCTTGCTTTCATAACACTGATGCCAAAATAGAACTTTTAGTATACAAACTCTAAGCATGTTTTGCTAAATATTTGAAATGACAGGAATGTTAGTATCTGTCCAGAACTACTTTGACTTAAGTTTACAAAAAAGCCTTTATTGGTTTTGATGAATAACTGAAATCTTGCTACAAAGAGTAGTTCACAGTATGAAATAAGAAGTAGAAAAACTTACTACTTGTTGGTCAGGTTCTTTAAAGCAAGTTGTGCTACCATACATGCCTTGTGCTATAATACAGAGACTCCCTGTGTAACTACCACCCTATGTCCACTACCGAATTGTTTGAGAAGCGATAAATGGAACAAACTAAGGAAAAACAAACAATTGATATAATACTTAGAGCAGCAATAAGTACACATGCAAACCACACTGTGAATCACTATTTTCACTGCTTTGCTTTGCAGTGGAAGTGTCTTTGTACAAAAGTTTTATTCTATTCATGTGGAATATTGTGAGTTTTTTTGAGGTATATTTTTAACAAAAGAGAAAGCTTTGATTAAGGGGAAAGGTTGGTTTATGCTAGAAATACATAAATAGCGTTACTTGACACAACAATTATCACGCGTGTTTTTGTTATCTGGGGCCTCCTCTCCATGAAAAGAAATCACAGTGATACTCAGCAATAGATAATTGCTTTATTTGACTTTTTTTTCCCGTGAGATTGGTTATTCTGCAGATTCTTTGATTATCTGATGCTGTTGCTGATACTGGTGACAGAGCATAACTGAACACACTTCTCTTTTGGGCCAGGAGAGTGGTGTTCTTTCATGATCAGCAGCATAGCATTAGGCTATATTTGCTAGTTAGTTTCTCAATCAGTCAGAAAAGCTGACCTGCTGTAAATGAAGTTATTAAAGCTACTGGTAGACTTGTCCTGGAAAATTCCATTTTAATAGCTACAAGATACCACACTGACTCAGTAGGCTGCCTTCAGACACTCATGTTGGATGGGATCTCTAATGCCAAAGAGGGTTTCAACTTGACAGCAAGAATATAGCTACTCAAAAATAAATGATCACTATAGACCATTAGTGAAAATAACCTGATTTTATTTTACTAGCTGCTGTAAATATTTACTTTGACAACCTGCTTTATCGAACTATGAGGATACAGTTTTGTGTATGATTAGACTGAAGGTCAATGCTTGTTTAATAAACTCTAAATAAAGAATTATGTGATACATTGTACACATTTCACATCCAGTGATGTATTAATGCATCGTTGCACTCTGTATAATCATCTCAAATGACTTCCTTTAAGGAGACAGAGATTGTTTCACTTGCATTTTTTTTTAACAATTTAAATGCACTATTGGTCTAACGCCAGCAATCCAGCTAACATTTAAGGTGAATATTATATTAGATATATTGGATTTGGTAATTTTCAGTGTCTTAAGGATAAATGGGAGATAAAGAAGACCAGCTTATATTACAACATACTTCTTAAATAATTACCTGTTGATACTACAGTCAAATCCAACGCCAAAACTGTCAAAGGCTCATACTTGCAGTGCTGATAAAGCTTCAATGTTTTTGCAAGCATAAGTTGCACTATGACTTCTCTGTTGTATTTTTCTGCTTGCTTATTTTTTCCACTGAATATAATTGAATGTGGATAATTTCACTGGAAAATGCAAACCACATAAAGATATAGACATAAATAAATATGTAAGAGCCACTGAACAGAATGACTTTGACTGAATGCTTGAAGTTGGGTAGGAAATAGGGCCTCCGATTTGCATGTCTAGCTATAGACAAGAATATAGGGCCAGATACAATTTCCTGCACTCTTGAGTTGTACTGTCTCTTTGCTTATGTTCCTAGAATTTCAGCTGCTGGAAAAGCAGATGTGAAGATATTAAAATGGCCACTCTGACAATCTGTTCTGTGATATTAACTGTGTGAGTCCATACATATAAATCAATCTCTGTATGACTCTGAAAGCAGTGACTAGCTATTTAAAATCTTGCTTGAACTATTTTATTGCTCACTGTCTCAAGACCATGAGTGTCCCTGCTTTTGCATCTCCTGTTTTACAGAATTGTGATCATTTTTCTTTCACTTTTGAAATATTTTCTTTTGCTATTAATTTTTTTAAATAAAGAATTGTTTCAAATTATTGATCGTAAACTTGATTGTGATGAGTCAGCACAAATAAAAGATTGTCCTTCATTTACTGTGAGTTCATATGGCAAATTAATATAAATGGGAAAATATGAATATGGTGTTCATAGGGTAGGAAAAGTAAATTTTTGTTCTATGAATACTTAAAAAAAAAATATTTCAATGAAGTAGAATCTATGTTTATCTGTGTACATGTATGGCCCTAAATACTCATCTGTATTGCCATTAAATTACTAACTTCTAAACAACCTAAACTTACAGGAAGACAGCTGGGATGCAAAATAACTCAGAAAACTTTGAAATATTCATGGCTGTCACTTTTTACAGTGTCCCCTTCCTGGAACACATTTCTCTCTTTGAAAGGGATTTAAGTTTGTTCATATCACAGACAAGAGGCATTTACACAAACTCAGCTGAGCTAGCTATAAACCAGACAGTTTAGATACTGATGTTAAGTAGATTTCTGTTCCTGGAGAGTCAATTATCAAATTTGCTAAGAAACTGAGAACATTTTCGACCAATATTTGATGACAATATCTATCATAAACTCCTTCTGATCTTATTCAGTTCTCAGGGTACTAGTCAAAATCTCAGGTATCAAGCCACCATTATAACTTTGTGGTTAGGAGAACTGTATCAATTTATACCATGGTATAAACCAAACTTTATCAAGATCAAAAATATAATTCTTAATTTCTTGTAAGCTCTAACTTAAGAGAAAGTAATTATGGAATATGAATCCAGGTATTCCATGTCATTAGTAAAATGTCATGGTGATGTATTATTAGTAAAAATTGTTTGCAATATTAACTGAGTATGCTCATGTTAATTGCTAACTAGCAAATACTTGCATATTTAGAAGTGGTACCATTCTTTTAAAACAAGTTTGTGGCAGCCAGATGTGGGACAGGAGTTAGACACCTGAGAGGCAGCAGCAACATCAGAATTTCTTTGAAGAGCAATAGAGGTCTATGTCTTCCCTCTGCCTTTTAAGACACTGTACAGAGTGAACTTCCCTGAAGCTTGAAATAAATGAACAAATGCAACTTTTCTGTAAGAAGTCTGAACCACTTATAGCTAACCCGGGAGTTGTTCATGGAAGTACAATTGAACAAATGCAGTAGATGCTGAATACTTTGTGATGCTGCATGAAGGAAGGGCCTCTTCAGTCTATTCACCTCTGTCCCTGTAGCTATTCTCTGGCCTTGAGGTCTGTAGAATCTATGTATACCTTTAGCTTTTTATTTGTGTGTGTGTGTGTCTGTGGATCATTGACTGTTTACTATAGTGCTGATGCAGCCGAAAGAGATGCAGGGCCTGAGATGTTTTATCTCTTGTCAGAGCTCGCTTCAATTAAATTAATGGATCCATTCAACTCCCTCTTTCCTCTTTCAGCTGCATCACTGCCGAATACATTAAAAAGATCTTAAGTCTCAAGATGGTACATCATGGCATTAGCAAGGGCACTCATTTCCCTCTGTCTTCTTTTTCTGTAAATCAAATAATTAATGAGATCTCTACCTCAATAGAGCACTTCATCAATATTTTGTAGCAACAGAAAAAAAGATGTGCTTTTTGCTCTTGGAGGAGCTTTTATCTCCATCTGTGTAGGATTTGGTGGGCAAATGTTGTAATTCTAAAATGACAAAATATTGACTATTTTTTTTTCCGGTTGCTCTTAATTTCTGAGAATAGTTATTCTAAAGGCTTAGGAACTGACTGCTTATATTGTATAGATGGGTGCTGTTTGAAGTTTAGATTTCTAGTAATATTTAATTGTAATTCAATTACTTGTAGAATATGTAATTTCAAAGGATTATATAACTAAGTATCACAATTTAATGTTCAGCACTTCAATTAATTAAATAAAACCCAATTATATTGCATATGTCAGCTATTCTGTTACCTTTACAAAATTTTATATACTTTGACACCATGAACCCATTCATGCTGAAAAGGAAGAAAAAAACATCTAGTTGAAGAGTTTCATACTTAGAATATGACAACACAGAAAAATTTAATAACTTGGCCAAGGCTAAATACCAGGTTTGCAGTAGACACAGGCCTTAGCTTTCATTCATATGGTTCTAATCTTAACCATTTTCCTCTTTTCTTACAGAAAATCTTAGTTCAAAAAAATTAAACCATCTTTATGATTCTGCTGTTGAAGTGACACTGATTATTTAGTTGAAAACCAGGCCTCTTACTGAGACTCATGCACTGATTTGTAGTTACTTTTTGCCCTAGGTTTTGAAGAAGGAATACAGTAATTTTAATCTAATGATTTGGCTGCAAACTGCATGTGGATGAATAGAGAACATTTGACTACAATGAGAAGGAAAGAGTCAAATATAGTCTTACTGAGTTGTTAAAATATAATAGCCATTTTTACAGAAATGACAGTTTGATTACATTATAATTAGAACAATACCTTTTAATGAAAAGTAGAAACACGCAGTACTGGCCTTCAAATGAGTTCCATGAAATATCACTACATTACTGTGGTAAAAATAGTCCATTCCTGCAAGATAGGCATAACTGAAAACTGTGAAAACTGTGAATGCACATACATGCAAATAATATCCCAACTGCATGCTGTGCCTTGGAGGAGGAGAGGTCTTATGGTCAAAATCTGTGAACCACCCAGCAATCGATCTCTATACAGCATTGCTAGCACAATTTTTCCAGACATTCATTTTTCATTACATGATAACTTTGGCTGCCTATGCACTAATAGAGTCATCCTTCCCAGAGAAGTATCGCTAGCTCCCAGACAGGTGTGCAGAGTGACTTAACGCCAGCCTGCTCAGGGCCAGTGCTGGGGCCTGGGCCAAATCCATGGAGCAGCTGACCTGGATCTTTCAAGGGTTGTGTTGCCTCTGTGGCTATGATATGCATGTACATCCCCAACCATGTGTAGTTTTTCAGCTTAAACTGGAAACAATATGAAAAGACACAACATAGCCTCTTGCAAGAGCTTTTTCACAACAGGCAACCGAGATTTCATATGCTGCAGTATAGCATGGTGAAGGTTTGAGGCTTTTGAGAATGAAGATGTTTGAGATAGCTTGGAAGTGGAGGAGGCTAAACCTGATGCAGTTCTGCCTGTACTGCTCAATCTCAGGGTCAAACTGCAACCAAGATCAAACTGTCTTACAACCTTTAAAATTCCAAATTCTCTGTTTTTAATACTCCACTTCCATAGTTTTTGAGAGAACTCTATGTAGGTCGAGATCATCACAAGTGTAATGATGTAGTACTGTGTTCACAGCAATGACTGCTGCTTGTAATTTGCATGTGATGTAGTGCTTAGCTGTTAATGTTAAATGATTAATACTGTGAGCACAGTATTGCATCTGGTAGTGAGGAAAGAGCCTATTGCTGGCATAAATATTTGGCACAAGTTGTATTTTATCTGGAGTCAAGACCTTACGACATTGACATAAAGTCTTTCCAGGATACAGATTCTGCACATGTTTTGGTGAAACCTGGAACACTGTGGTTTTGCCTTTTCAGTCACAAAGTCAAAATCACCTGATTTTGTCCTGGTCACCTGTGGAAATATTGAGTTTTCTATTGTATTTGAGTTTAGCTGTCTCACTTGTGACTTTATTCAGCTAAAGTAACAATATTTTTATTTGGGAATAATTCTTCCTCTTCCCCTTCGCTACACAGAAGCAGATGGCTGGGAAAATAATGAAGTAGGGGACTTCAGACCTTCAGGAATACTGACACAAAGAAGTACAAACTCAAGAAGCCCAAAACACTCTTTGTGTCTGTTTGTAATAGACACAAGAACCGTCTCTAGCACAGTAGAAATACCCCTAAAATTTGGTACTGCCTTAACTGGCTTAAACATGTTCAGGACATCATCAAGACAAAGAGGAATAGAGATGCTGGAAACTACTCTTTGCAGTGTTGCACAGTTTTGCTGGATGCTGTGTGCTAGTTACATTTATAGGGATACACAAATTATCTGTTTTTTTCTCTCATTTAAATAAGTTTGTTGGTAGTGTTCTTGTGGTTAAGAATCTTGAAAAATGCAACCAAAGTACGTCTTTCTTAATGATTTAAAAATACAGAGAGAAGTTAAAAGAAAATAAGGATGCATTATTATTTAAGTATCTCAGTCTGGAAGAAAGGCTTATGTTTTTTAGGACATAACTCTATCTTTGGATGAGGAGGTTTTTTGTGTGTGTATTTTAACATGTCTACATTTTTCCAGCTTTTGCCAAGTCTAGCTGTTCTTCCTGTCATCAGTACTAGGGTTATCACACAGGAGGCCATCAATCAGTGACAAAATTACTCACTGTTTCATGTGGACTATGTTAGTAGCTTTAACTGGAAGAGTAAATCCAGGACTGTGAGGCATGGGCTAAACCACAATTCAAATGGCATTCCTGAACAGACTAAGCCCAGTGTGGCCTTTCTCAATATTTTTACTACATAGTACTGTGTGTTTCCTGATGCTGTTTGCCTTGGAGCAGTGTGTGACAGAACTGGCAGCTTGGATCGCTGCCCTGTTTTTATTCCTGTGTTGTGCAAGTGGGTGATTCACTATGTACTTGTTTTCTTTGGCAGCCATTTCCAGAAGTGCCACTTGTCTCCAGGAGGCACTTGCAAGTGCTGCTGAAAACTTTCTTGTTTCTGTTACACATTTTATAATTTCTTAGAATTTCTAACACTAATAAATAAAAGCAGGGAGCGAAGAATACTGAAATAATAACTTCGATTCAGAAAAACGTCCTGGGTTTGCATATTTCTTTGAGGTAATTGTCCCTCCAGGCTATTCACTTTCACATTTCCATTTTTTCACTTATTTTCCATGTAAATAACCTTTTCCCCAACAGTTTGTTGACTAAACCATCTGCATTGCTAGTTTATTTAATTAAAGTCTTAGTACTGTACTACGCAAGTAATGCCATATCGATAAGATTTTGCGTATGTGTAAAAAAAGGAAAATATACTGTGTGGTTGATATTTTAAAATTTGTCTACTGTTTTTACTGATTTGCTAGCTGCCTAAACCAGACCAACACCCTACAAAGATGTTCACAATTGTTTTGGAGGATTAGTTTATTATTCTTGCGTGACCTCTTAAAACACTGGTACAGACTCCAAAGCAGAGAAATTCTCAAATAAATCATTGCTCTACCTTCCCTCTTGTGCTTTCTACTACTCCATTCCTAAAAAAACAATTGAAATGTAATTCCTCTTCCAAGTTCCTTGAGACTAATAAACTGACACCAAGAAACTCACTAACCACCCAAAGACACATAGCATATTTGTGCTACACTGAGGTCTTTTCTTGCTTTGTACAATTTGATGCTGCTCTGTGGAAGGCATTATAAAGATCATAGAAGGAATTGTGGAGCTAATTTTGCTCATTTGTTTTTCTGAATGTTCAAAGGCAGTTAATACTTTCTGAATGTAGAGTAATGACTGAAAGAAGTTTTAGTCTCTGAGTGGAGCTCTGTGTCGAAGAATCACAGAAGTAGACTGACAAACCAGTTTATTATATTCTCAGGTAAGGTGCTAAGTTTTAGGTTTTTTGTGGGATTCAGTCCTGAATGAGAAGAGAATTATAAAAAGCAATTCTAAACCAGGTAGCCCCTGAAGTGTAACCTCCAAATGGTACTGTGAATTGTGATCTTGTACTTAGCCTAAATCATTTACTTATGTAAATAGATTTTCTTCAGGTTTGCTTTTAAATATCATGAAGATGTAGGAGGCATACACAATATGCAAAGCTATAGATCTATCTCTATATGTGCATGTGTCCATAAATACTTATTTTTATGTGTTTATGCATATGTATTTACCAGCTGTATTTTTATACTCTATTAAACTGATTTTGAAAACATGGATTACCTTTTTCTTTTGGCATGTAGTTTATAAATAATTTCTGACCCTGCATAATCTCTTTCATACACAGAAACGATACCTCATATGAATAAAGCACACATGCCTACACACAAAATTACCTGTGATTTATTATATAGATAGTGTATGATAATGTCAAGCTTTTCAGTTGGTGCTAATGCTTATACAAATAAGCAGTGTGACAGCCACTTAAATCAGCTGAGTGTGTGGCCAGGTTTTTGCGGACAACAGCATAAAGACTGTGCTGCCATTATGGAGCTGTCACTTTGCTTAGGACCTATTTGCCTGAACTTTTGAGTTAGTCCAGTGACACTGTTATGAAGTTCCCAAAATATCTGTGAGACTGTTAGGTGTTTGGACTTCAGTTTTGGACCTCAGTACTAAATTTGTCCTAGAACCTGGCTGTTTTTGTCTGATACAATTTTCCATCAAAATTTTGCTACTACCCTATAACCTCGTTTACCTCCAAATCCAAATAGCTATGTCTTTCCTTACACTCTTTTGAGATCCCTTTCAGTCTGTATCCTTAGTGCAAAAACAGCTTCTGTGGTTACTGGGCATGAAAATAAAATATGCTGTTGTCTGACATGGTTAAAGCACAGGTTTGAATTGCAGTGTGGGTAGGATCTCTGTGCCCAGTAAGTGTAGAAGCAAGCTGCAAGTAAAAGTGACTGTAGAGACAAAAAGTCTTGATCAATACTCACAGTTACAGCTCTGTGCATAGTGCAAGGTTTAAGGTCTTGGTGTGCTACAGAGTCATTGTGTGACAGACCTAGTGTCAACACATATCTTCTTAGGACAGGTAGATTCTTTTTCATTCCTGTTACAAAGACTTTGCACTCATGCCTCTGCTGGTTCACTTCAATACAAATAATAGATAATAAGAAACTAGGCAGGCTTGAACTGTGCTTTAACCATGAGGGGTCATCTGGGTTGTAATGAGATCCCCTACCATAGCTGTATTTCTGGTGTAGAAAGGGTTAGTATAGGAAAATGCAATGGATCTAGAGTGAGATATATACAGCTGTGCATATCTGGCACACAGGTTTTTGTATTTTTATTTGGCTGCTTGTGCATAGCCAGATTTATTAGAGGATCCACATAGCTGTTTTGCAGAAAAATGACATATCCTCTGGCACTAAGAATAATAGTCCTTGCTTCCATACTAGGCTCTGTGTTTGGGCTACAGCCACTACTCCTTCTTCCCTGCAGACTGAGACAGTATCAAGTTATCCACCCTTTCAACAACTCAGTGGTAGAGATATTGAATTAGAATGTGATAGGTACAGGTGGCAGCAGCTGCTAAAATACAGGGGCTTTTAATTTTGTACTGACTCTATTCTATCTTTTTGTTTGTCTGTTTTATTCAAGTAGTTTCCTAATGATAAAGTTAAATTTAATTGTGGAAGGATATTTTCCAAGTTCTTTTTTTCCCAGTAAGGATGGGGTAGGCTTCCAATATCATGAATTTTTAACTGCATTGGAAAAACATAGCATTCTGAAAGAAAAAAAAAAAAAAGAGAGAAAAAAATGAAGAAAAACTCAGCATTTTAAAATGAACCCACTCCTTTAAATGAAAAGAAAGTAAAAAAAGAACGTATGATGCAAATAGAAGCCTATTGTACATGAAATACAAGCAAAATAAAAAGGACTGGGAGGAGGCCATTCAGATTCTGATGATCCTGCTGGGGCAAGTGCTTTTGAAAAGAACTGTAGGAAAATCAGGTGATACACAAACATGCATCACCAATAGGACAGATTGCTTAAGGGCTGGTACCAGTTACGTATTGGATGAATAGCAGTTACCCAGAAATCTCAAGGTAACAGCAAAAGCACTGTTCCTGCCTCTTTTCTTCTGAACTGTGTGCATACTCGGTCCAATCTAAGTAGTCTAATGCTGGCTATGAAACTTGAAAACTGGGTAAGAGTGTGACTAGATATTTGAGGAGTGGAAACTTAAGCATGTGAAGGAACTCAAGTATCCTCACACAACATACAGGAAAGCAAAGTTATTAATTCTGGAAGTTTAGTTCCAGAGACTCAGTTCTGTATTGCCAGTTTGGCATCTTAGACAATATGGCACCAACTCCTTTCTGCTATTCATTCAGTACCAATGTGCCAGATGTAATGACTAGCAATGTTAAACCCAGTAAGCTTATTGGTGTACCAACATACTTCTCAGTCAAGAAATGTGAACAACATAGTCCTAAGAGTTTCAAGAGAAGACAGATCCTTAACAGATAAACTATAAGCAAAAGCTCTTTTCCTCTTCTCTCTTTGTTCTAATAAACATCTTTAAACAGAGATCATTCTTTTCATCTTTGGAGCCATAGCTGTCATGTTAAAGGCTGACAAAACTGTGGGATAATTTCCTGTGATCTAACAGTTGACCTGCCAGGTTGTTTAAGCTAAATACCTGCAGGTTTTTTAAGTTACATCTAGGATTGTTCTCCAAAGGAAGACAGAACAACTGTAATTATGTAATAATTATATACAATTTAACTGTGGCAGATAGGGAGGAAAAAAAAGTTGTATTTCAGGCAAGAACCCAACATTTTACAGAAATAGTCAGAAACAAAACAGTTAAAAGTGTTTTTAATACAGCAATGTACCCCATCACTATTGAGAGTAATCTTGGTTTTGCATGTTTTCTAGATCCAAAGAATGAAAAGTCTGACATTTACAGTTATGTGAGGCCTGATGGTGGATCCTGTTACAAAATTCCCTTTAGAGGCATAGAAAACCTGGATGAAAATTAACATCTCATGCCGTTTTATCTTAATGGATCAAAAGGGAATATACTTTCTGTAAAATGTCTCTGAGAGTAGCAAAGCATTGGGGAATTCCATGGAAAAATCCTCCTTAGAAGGAAAAATAAAAGGGTCTAAATCCAATGGCAGTCGACAGCAGAAACTTTATATTTTTCTAAACAGAGCATGTATTCAGATGGTCTGGTTTCACATGATAAGTAACTAATCTTGGTTCACTGGTGACAGGTGCAGACCTTATGGCAGCTCAATTTGAAATGATTGGAAAGCATTCCTTCATTTATCACTCAACAATTAATATGCTGAATCTCAGCTGCATTCTACTTCCTCATCACTTATTATTTACTAAATTTATTCACTGCCTGAAATACAATGGGAAGATACCTTTAATATCTGGTTTAATATCTAATTTAACACCTACAAGTATCTGGCTTCTCAAAATTAGCATTAGAAATATTTGTAAAGCTGTTACCTAGAATCCTACAGAAAAAGCTTCACTGCAATGGTATGCAGAAGAGACACAGGTTTAGACTTATTGCTATGGCAGTCAAGGTTACTGATAAATTTTGCATGTCCCATAAGTGAGAGGGGGCATATTTGCAAGGAAGGGTGAACAGAACAGGTGACTAAAACTGACCAACTAACTATTCAATCCCATACATGTCACACACCTTATAAAAGTGGGAAATCACGAGAGACTTCCTTTCTACGACCATGACCAGCATCTGAAGAGGACTCTGCCTGTCATGCCTGCGAACCGAGGCCTCATTCCAGAGCCTGCATCTCTGAATCCAGTTCCTGTTTACTGCATAGTCCAGCCCAGGATTTCCGTGTGCCTGTCCTGCAACTGCCGGAGCAGTGCCAGCTACGCTTCGGGCAGCGCTGCACTACCCTGGGAAATTCAAGATTGGTTTTGTATATTTTGTATTATTTTCTTTATTTATTAGTAGCATTAGTAAAGTATTTTTAACTTTTTCCAACTTGCAAGTCGCTCTCTCTTTTCCTCCTATTACCTTCCCTTAGTGGGGAGGGCAGGGGGTCAACAGAGAGCATCTGCCACAGTTTATTGCCACCCTGCAGTAAGCAGTGACACTGGTATAACTATTCTGTCAGATATCATTTCTGTTCCAGAAGAAACAGAGAGGATAAATCAGTCTCATATTCAAGACTTTAATCAGATTTCCAGGTTTTGCCTGCAGTGTTCAGTTTTAAGCACATTAGAAATTACGTTACACGTAGTGAGGTAGGATGTAATGGGTGCAATCATGTGAAGTTCATGATTTGTATATCAAGAATACATAAGAACTGACAGTCTAATATTTAATTTGGAATACAATCTACCATCCCCTGAATTCAGAGAAAATTCAATAATCCCTTCAATCAGACATTAATGAAAAAATCAAGAGGTGAAAAGTCCATCACTCTTGTGATTTTTGCAATGACTTAAGCCTTTTTTTACCCTTACGACTTTCTTCCTGCTTTACATGTCTGGTTTCAGCTTCCAGCTGCTGGTTTTTATTGTACTTCTACCAGCTAGATTAAGATAACACTAATATCTGGTTTCCACCCTGTAATTGAGTTACCATTCAATGTTCTTTCTGATAAGCTAAACAGGCTGAGCTTTTAGAGTCCTTCTCTTCTACAATATCTTCTCTGGTAAATAATCTTTTCTGTATCATCACTAATATTTCAAGATCTTTTCACAATGTGACATCAGCCTAGACAGAATATCAAAAGTGGTCTCAGAAATTTGAGGTAGTATCCCTTTCCTACTCGTATTAGCTACCTTTTTCATGTAGGTATCCAAGAACTAAATTTCATCATAGTTACGTTTGGGTCTCTTATTTAATCTACCACAAAACCTAGATTTTTTTTTCACAATTTCTTAGAACAAAGTTTGTCTCCTGTAGATGCTGCCTGTGTTCACTATTTTTTTGGCAGATTATTTTATACTCGGTTGTATTAAAGCACATTCTGGTTGAGTTGCCCCAGTTTACCTAGGTGACTGATTATGGCTGCCTGTCCTCATCAGTATTAAATGTCTACCGTTTTATTGTCATCTTCATATTTTAGCTGCAGTGATTTTACATTACTTGCAGATCATTTTTTAAAATGTTGAGTAGCACTGGGTATGCAGAATCCCAGTGCCAAATCCACATTTGACAATGATTCTCCATTGACAAATACTTTTTGAAAACCATCTAATAGCCAAC
Organism: Streptopelia turtur; assembly: GCA_901699155.2. Classification (NCBI taxonomy): domain Eukaryota; kingdom Metazoa; phylum Chordata; class Aves; order Columbiformes; family Columbidae; genus Streptopelia; species Streptopelia turtur. The sequence continues at coordinate 13,172 of CABFKC020000129.1, forward strand.
TTTTAACCTATTTAATATGTGTTTTATTGATACTGTGTAGAGCTAGAGTCTCAAACAGAATGTCATGTGATATTACCAGAAACACTACTAAAAGTCTAGACCTATTACATCTCTGCCGTTATCTTTATCAACCAAACTGGAATCTTATCAGAAAAGAGTATCATATTTATTTGACAGGCCCTATTTAAAGGAGGAAAAAAAAAAAAAAAAAAAAGACAAAACTGCTCCCATGTTAACAATCATTAATTGTATGACAGTTCTTCAGTCTTTCTTTAGCTGAATTCCACTTCAACTTTTCATGTCACTTTGTTTAGCATACAGATATCCTGTCAGTTCTGAGATATCATGGCAGAGAAGCTCACTTGAATGTACCAGTTCTACCAAGTAATGAACATAGCAAAATTTAGACCTCCAGTCCTTAGGATAACACAGCAATATTTTCTGATAAATAGACTTTAGAAAGCTTGGTACCTTGTAAATATGTATTATATCCTCTAATGTTTTCTAAAATATATTTTCCCACAAACTTCACCTCCTCAACCTACATAAATGGATGTGTCAGCTGGAATTTCTAGTAGTGACAAACCAAGAGACTGGTTCTTGAACATCACTTTTGCTGGCCTGCGATGTTTCTTAAGTAAGATTCACTAGGATGATAAGAACAAACATTAAATGTGAAAGTGCCAAGGATAAATATGTTCTGTGTTGTACTCATTATGATTCAAAGTTAACTCTTAAACATTCTTATTTTTTCCAATGGTAGGAACAAAACCATTACCATAAACAAAACCAGAAATTTAATTTTTACTTGTTATGGTACACTGTCTTCCATACTCTGTTGTAGTCTAGATACAGCTCCCATGGTACTTAATTTTGCCCTTTGTGTATTTGCTGCTTTTGCAGTCCCTTTGTGGTCTTTCAGAAGAATTCCCACAACCCTTCTCAGGATCAGAAGAGCACTTTCTTTCAGAGGCCTGGAAAGACAGAATAGGATGATTAAACTGTCCCCAGGGATAATTTATACTGAGGTCCTGTGGAGAAGGTAGTGGCAATATCGAATGCGAGGTGGTATGAAGATACACTCTAGAATGTATGGAGAGGAGGTTAAGTCTGTATTTGGATGCAGGGAGAAGACCTGTGTATTAATTCAGAGCTTGGCAGGATATAGGAAGACTAAGAGAGCAAAAGAAACATTAATGGGAATGGAAACCATTTCCCTAAAAGAAGGTAGAGACACGAATGCAGTGACTTTTCTTTTACAAGAAGGGAATGGAGAATCGAGGGAATGGTAAAATTTTACTATGCTGCTTTCTGGATCCTGTATCAGAAACACAAAGGGAAACTCCCTAGGTGGTGGCTGCTCTTCTTACATGTCTCTGTGGTTGCTTGGACAATTTTTAATCATTTCAGTCTCTCCCCAAAGCATGAACTAAAAATCAAAATACTATAGAAAATGAGACTGGAAATGTAATTCATTTTTTTTGTGAGGAAAAGCTCCAGCCAAGGATCAAGGAGCAGAACCTTCATGCCTGACACAGTAACAGTGCTTAGAACTACAAGCTCAAGCAATCATATGAAAGGATCTATAACTATCTGTATTACTATTCATCTTGTTACTTCTCTACACCTTGCTTGTTACACGTTCCTTCAGCATGTTTACAGAAATCTGTCTTTGCAGAAATCTCTATTGTAGTAAAAAAAGCTGCTGTAAAGCAATGTTTCATTTGCTATAATATGGAGGTATGAAATGTTAAATCTATAGCATTTTTGCAGTAAATTTTGAAAGAACAAGACCAACTAACCAGTGGCAGAATTGTATTGACTGTGTAATCAAGTTACTAGTTTCCAAAAGCTAACAACAAAATTCAAAACAAAACCTAAATCACAATTTTGTAGAGTTGCTTTGTGGTGGGTTTTTTGTGGTTTTGGCCTAATCTTGCACTTGTAATACTGAATGTTTATGTAGATCAATAGCATAAAAATCAGACCAATAAACCAGTCAGACAAACTGACTGAAATCAAGTCCTGAGACTCTCAGTTCTGTAAAGAGAATTAGCACCGGAGTCCTTTCACAGAGCTCTGTGGTTCACCTCCAGGGAGTCATTCACCCCGGAGAGACCAATAGCCATCCATTCATTAGCACAGAGATATGTGCAGTGAAATCAGGTCCCTAAGTCTTCCAGAGATCAGACTTCACAAATGCTATTTCCCTCTCAAAGTGAGATGAAATGTGTAGATTGATGACTTTCCTGGCACACGTCCCAATATGACTGCTTCATGATGTAAATTAATACACTCGGCAGAAGATATAAATGCTGGGTGGGAAAAAGTGCTAATATGTCACAAAAATGGGTGAAGTTTGAAAAAACAAGGGTGTCACCAAAGCTTTCCAAAATATCTTGTGAAAAGCCAAGGAGACACAAACAGACTTAGTGGGTCTTAAGATGTAGGTTGCAGAAGATGCCAGCCTCATATCAAGATCAGACAAAACAGCATGTGAATAAAATTTAATTTCTTTTCTTTTTTTTTTTTTTTTAATAGGAATTGATCGGATGTAATCAATTAGGATCAGATTGTAATACTGGATTTTAAACCCTTAATCCCCCCACTAAAATTTTACAAAATTGAATACTAAAAGGCTATTTTTAAACAGAATAAGAAACTTCAAATTTTTATTTGAAAATGTGAAAACCATTCTGAAATACTTTTAAGTGAACAATCAATAAAATACGCTCATCATCATAAACCATTTCATTTTGATGAATTAACATTTTCATGACAAATGTGGAAACTGTCGGATGATTTTCAACCCACTCTAGTGATGTGGTTTTTACTTCTTCTTGGTAAATGAGAGAACTTTAGAAAACTGCTACAATTCATTCCTCTGTTTGAAAGAATAGGACATTTTTATATCACAGAAGATGTGAAACTGCTTGAAAATTCATTTTGCATTGAGTAGGAGAAAGGATTATGATGTATTTGAGAAAAGGTTAAATTTCTTTTGAGAGGTTACATTATGTGCCTTCAAATATGCAATTCATTACATGGACTTTATAAGACCCACTATGAATTTAATAATAATAACACAGAATGCTATAAAAATATGACTGTAAAAACCTCCAAAACCTGACAGTAGAAAGAAAGAAAAAGAGCAAATGAATGCAAATTAAAAATTTGGTATTCAAAAAGAACTTCTGTCTTGAGAGGCTTAATATCCTCACATGTCCAAATAACTAAATACAAGGTGCTTTCCAGGTCTTTAATGATACATTTCACTTCAGTTCATGAGGCAATTGAAAGTTCTATAGAGAATGATAGAAAAAAAAATGTGATTCACAAACAAAAAAAAATAATACTGTGTAATCCTGCTAAGTGTTTACATTATCGGTAAATTTGAGAGGATCAGTAAGTCTGGAGATTTTCAGTATTTGTGAACTGGTCTTGAAGTATTTTGTCTCTTTAGGGTTTCTTTGTCCCCATTGCTGAAGAAAGCTGACTCCATGTCAATCCAGCTTGATTTTTAAAAGCAGTTTTAATATAGGTATCATTTGCATATATATATTACCATCCTATCGGGAAGGTAGTGTTTATGTGGCCTGGGATACTTCTTGTCCTCTCACTTTGGGAAAAGAATGCCAATTAGGGCATGGGAGCACCATTTTATTAGCATGAGGATAGCTGGAGGAGGAGTTTGCCTCTTTAGTGAATAAGGCGTTCAACTAAAGAGCCACTTCTGAAGGGTTTTCAGTTTGAAAAAGCCTCACAGAGAATGTTTGAGCAGAAAGATGGGACAGGGAACACACTTTTTTTGTAAGTAGGGAAAAATTAGCTAATAAAATAAATATTTATAATGTTTATGAACAGCGACTATTTTCTGAGATGACAAGCCAGTTCTGAGTGGCTGCTGTAAAAAATAGTCATGATTCCTACAAGCTGATATCAAACTCGATGCATTTCAGGCACTTAATTTTGTTATTGTAAACATATTCAAATTCTCATGAGGATTAATTACAGATAGGGATCAATTTACATTTTATTATCATTGTCAGTAATGCCATTGTGCTAAGTCCAGACGTAGGGGTGCCTGGATGTCCTTCACAAGGACAAGGGAGATGCAAAAATTGGAGACAGACGACACCAAGAAACACCACAGACCCAAACAGAAGGCAAAGTCACAGATGGGCTTGCTCAAGGTCAGACAGGAAGTCTAGGTTAGGAAATTCTGGGATGCAAACCTGGATTGTGGGGGATTAGATCCTGTAATCATCATAAATGTCCTTCCTCTGCATAGTCTCTATTAAAATAAGAGCATAATCACATGTGAAGTATTCCAAGAAGAAATGTGTCCATCAATAGTATGTATATGTATATGTATATGTATATGTATATGTATATGTATATGTATATGTATATGTATATGTATGTGTATGTGTATGTGTATGTGTATGTGTGTGTGTATGTATGTGTATGTGTGTGTATGTGTATGTGTATATGTATGTATATATATATGCACTATAACCTGATCTTAACAAAAGGAATGTAGGTAAATACATTAAAAAGCATTCACTATTGAACTTGCCCAAGTACTTCGGAAAACTGAACCAGATTTGTTGCTACTGCATATACATTTGAAGCACAACACAATTTTTTTCTTTGCAAATGAACAAACCCTTCACCTTTTCTGTAATAATTACATTACAAAGATGAAGTACTGCATACACAGCTTTCAGTTAAATGGCCCATTAATCCTGCAAGGAAAAAAAAAACCAAACACACAAAACTGTATAACTTTTATTTCAATATTTTTTTTCCTTCTTCAATGAAAGTCAAATAATACATCATTTTCTGAATGGTAACATACAAAAGACAATCTGAAATGACCCATGATTCTTCAACCATTTGTTTCATAGCAATGAATCTAAAATTGGGGGGGTTTAAATACTTTACAATTAAACTTCAATACTAAGGTTTTCTTTCAAATATAGTAGCACTTAATTTATATCTTCCTAATGTGCTTGCAATCCATTTTAAAAGTCTGAAATTTATGGTCATACATCTAATAACCATACTAACTCTGAGTATGGAAGAACTGCCATATATAATAGCTTTAAAATTACAGTTATGCAGCAGATGTATCATACCTAATAACCTTGGACAAAACTTAGCTGTGGGACCTTAAGTATTTGCTCACTTTCCAGACCTCACCTATGGATGTTTAGTGAAGAACTCACACTAAAATGCAGCCAGGTTCCTAACCTGGAGAGCCAGTGGACCAGAGCTGCAAGATGCACTGTGGTTCACAGTACAGCACCATTTAGCCATATGCTCGTATTCCTTAGTCCTTTTTGTAGGTATGTAGTGATAGCCAGCAAACATGGCTTCGTATGTGCATTTGCAATGGTGTGGCTGTAACCAGTCTGGTGGTACAGCATTTTCATGACAAATATGAGTTTAAAAACATCAAAGGGATTCAGTAAATCCCAGGATGCTCTAGGAACTGAGCTTGTGTCTGCCATTCTTGGATGCATGTGAAAACAAAAGAGTGGGCTTTCGTGTCTATGGGCAGCCCTTCTAAGTAAGCATCCTCAGGAAGTGTAGGGTACTGCTGTTCTGAAAAAATGGCATTGCCCAGCCTCTCAACATCTGGAGACCCCGGTATCTCCCTTGTGTGGGATTTCTGTAACTGCAACCAGGATACTCCTCATACCAGATGTGAGCTCTTTTGTAATGCATCATGGTCTTTGACCTCAGGCATCCAGCTTATAAATTACCAGTCACTCCTGTAGGACCCAACATTGAAAGTGGTAGTGTTCCTATATTGAGTACATTCCAGAGCTAGCCCTTTCCTGGCAGAAAAGTGTAGTCATTCTTAAAGATAAACAGTGATATCTAGGAATCCTAAGTCACTGTTCAGTGACAGCAATTCTGTATTCACATTGTCAGAGTTGCTCCCACTATGTATTCATCTTTCACCAGAAATTATTTCTTTTTCATCACTGATTGCAGTGCTCTATTAAGAAGCACTCTCAGAAGGCATCAATACGAGCACTTCTTGAAAGAGCACACTAAGAAAGGACTTGTTTGCAAGTTAGACTAAACTGTTGGTTGAATAAAGTAGGAGCTGATATCACTAACACTGAAACAAGTGAGCAATTTGAGACACCTTTAGTGAATTCCAGAAGTCCCGTTGGTCTTAATTAGAACAACTGAAAGAAACTGTTAATTTCAATCAGCTGGTAAAAGGTGCTGCTGACAGAATCAGTCAGGTTTTGGAGTTCACTTTTCAACTTTTGAAGTAATATACAGTCTTATGCAAAATACATTGTTTCCTTGGCAAAATCTGTATTTTTGAATTATTATGAAAGAGTACTTCTAATGTTGTGAGCTCAGAATTTGTGTTCAAATTTGTAGGGTTTTTTTCTAGAAAAATTTTCATTGCTTTATCAAGCAGAACTGGAATTCAATAACAAAACAACCTATGCAGAAACTAATTTTACTTTCCTAACAGACCCTACTGAGTAATCCACTAATAATAGACAATACTAGACGTCTAATTCCTAGATGCCTAATCACTGAAAAACAAGTGCCTTGAAATTTTTGGGAGAGTTTTAAGAATCTTGTATATGCATTTTGATATTCAAGGAACTTATTTTTGAGGCCTTGAAATGTACCTGGTTTGAGATTTTTTTTTCCCCTTTGGCTTCTTCAGTTAAAGCACTCCATTTTTTTTTTTTTTTCATGTAATTGTATTTCTTCCCAAGACATACTGCTACATGAAACAAAATTTGCTGTGTTTTGATCACAAATAATATATTCAATTTAATAGATGTTCAGTGGAATTACCACTTTGGTATAACGAGAAAGATTAAGTAAGTGTAGTTGCTACATGCATCGTTACTTTGTTAAAACTGTGAAGTAGACACTTCAGATATGTAAACATTTCAGAGAACAATCCACTTCTAAGCAACATAAAACTTTAAATCATAGAATCATAGAACATTCTGAGTTGGAAGGGACCTGCAAGGATCATCGAGTCCAAGTCCTGTCCCTGCACAGGACAACCCCACAGGTCACACCATGTGCCTGAAGGCATTGTCCAGTCTCTTCTTGAACACTGTCAAGCTTGGGGCCAGGCCATGACTACCACCCTGGGGAGCCTGTTCCAGTGCTCCACCACCCTCTGGGTGATGAATCTTTTCCTAATCTCCAGCTTAAACTTTCTGTGGGACATCTTGCTGTTCCCTTGGGTCCTAAAACTGAAATTCAACTGAAATTCAGAGAAAAATGGGATGCTTAGCTAGAGCATGGAAGATGGAGGTTTCAATCTCTTTTTCATTCACAGTTCAGAACACAAACTGAAAAAACAAAAACTGCCTTTTGGACTATGCATATGGGTTCTCCAGAGGTGGCCACAGATTCCTCCCCTTTTAGAAACAGCAATGAAGTAATTCAGTGAGAGTCAGGATAGTGTAAACTCATGGGTAGGGTACACTTCAAAGAAGGAAAATTTGGATGCAAAATCTTGCTCCAGGGTCATCAAAGGAAAGCTTCAAGACTAAGACCCCTGCATGCTGGGGGATGCCTTAGCACAGGCAGCTGGAACACTGCTGTCCCCTTAGTAATTACATCATCTAGAGAATCTCTTTAGCTACCTCTATTCTTGCTTTAATTCCATCATAAAATGAATTTTAAAAACTGACTGTTATCAGCTATGATCATTATCATACCATTTGCAACATTACGTGTATGGCATACATTAAAAATCTGTAGTTTCTTCCTATCACCTTCTCTCAGATCTGGTCAAATAAATATAGTGATTATTTTAGGGTTTCTATAACATAAATTATGTGGCTGTTATGTCTACAGAGTGTACTTGTATTTTTTTGAAGTGTCACATTCAGTTTATACATTTGCAGAGGCCAAATGCTAGCTGCTCCTGCAAATTCAGAGAGCTTTCTACATGTTTTCTTTTTACATTTTTCTTGTTTTCCACTTGTACACACAAATCGACCTCCATATCCAGCCCAGATTTGAATAATCAGGAGCAGAAAACATACTTGGCACTAAGACAACATAAAATAAAAAGGTCGATACAAGACAAGATATTATGCAACATCCTTGAGTGAATCAAGATGACCAGTCAGTATTTAATAGGATTGCCCCCTGCCTTGGCTGTAGCTGCACTTCTAAGCAGCTAAGGGGAAATTTTACATGTAGTGGAGACCATGTAATTTCTGCTGTTTCTTTGTTTCTCAATCAGAGATTGATAAACCAAACCAAACCAAACCAAACCAAACCAAAACAAAACAAAACAAAACAAAACAAAACAACAAAAGAAAACAAAAAAACAAACAAAACCAAACAAACAAAAACAAAAAACAACCAACCAACCAAACAAACAAACAAAAAAACCCAACAACAACAAAAAAAACCACCCAAACAAGCAGAACAGCAAGAGGCACACAATCTTTTGCCTATTATGAAAAGGAATACAGGCAAGAAAAAGAACCATAAGAAATAAAAAGAACCATAAGAATGTAATGGGACTGCTGGAATTGCCTAGCATGGATATGTTCCTGCTTGAAATGTTTTTACATGGGCATCCTTGTTACCAGGGTGAAAAAAATCCTAAATGTTAACTAGAAATCACTTTCCTTCATCCCACATCTTTCCCCTTAGTAAATGAAGACAGGATGAACAGCTAAAATTACTAACTGGTTTACTGATCAGTTGTAGTTTGTTCGATTGATTTGCAATTAATTCTGGTTTGTGGTGCATAGAAGAGGAAGGTTGGCGCCAACGTTTGAGGCAGCTGATACTCAATATCCTCCAAGAGAGCTGTGGGCCAGAATATCAATAATCTGTTTTGAAGTAGCTCCTGAAGGTATTAAGACTCTGTCTTCTGCATTTGTTAGAACTCTAGGGAATAAAAAGAAAACTGGATTTTGTTAATAACTATACCTTTTTGTGAAGATCAGACATTTTTAACCTTGCAACTAGTATTTAGTGCCATTCTTATTTCAAAAGAAGTTTAAATATTTTTGATAATCCATACTATTGCTGGTGCTTTTGGTGATACTTGCTTATATCACAAAATTCTACTTTCCAGGCTCTTTACAGTTAAATGGCAACTTAAAATTAGAGGACATTATAGGTTTTGCTTCACTAACACTCAAAATTCACAGAAAGCAACTCTGATAAGAACACAAGTACAAGCACAATGTGTGAGAGGTATATCACTTTTTTGAGACATACATGGCCACATTTAAAGTAGGTACAGCTCATTTGTTTCAAACATGAAATAAGGGTCTTCTAATTCAAAAAAAAAAATCTTAAGACAAAGAAAATCAGACAGATTAGTTAAAATGGAGTCAAAAGGAAATTCACATTCAAAATGAGTATCTCTTCTTCCTCTTTCTTTCTTCAAATTTGTAATGTGACATAATATTTTCTTTTAGGAACCTGATTTAAATTTCACTTTAATATTCTTTTGGTGAAAGAATCCTTTGCTGGATGATTTTTACACTCCGTATCTCTTTTTGCTTGGAGTGATTTTCCAGGAAGAAATAATGATATCTTGCTCTGACAAGGTAGATTTGTCTCCTATTATTAGTATACATATCCTATTCCTTAACCTAGTATGCATTTTTTTTTCTCTCTTTTCCTGAAGTTTGCTATTTCCTGTAAAAATCCTTTCTAGAAAATGCATCCTCTTCTGTGCCTTTGAAAGAATTTTCCAGGTATCTCTATTACATCTTCCTATTCCCCCATAGAGTGAAATTTTCCTGAAATGCATTTTTCATTTTCTCTTCCCTGCTCAGAACTGAGAGCAATATCTAGTGGTCTTAATTTGTACAGAAAACATGTTAAGAAACAATATTTTATCTTTTTTTTATCATAGAAAAAATACATTTTAATACATTCAAAGCTTAATTTTAAGTAATTTTCATTTCAATATTTGTGCAAGCAGTGTTATTTGTAACATGAAAGAATAACAGATTTTAACTTTTTTTTGTTGTTTTTTTAAACTATTTGATGATATGTCGCAGACATATTTATGTAGCATAAAGAGCAACAAAATGGATAGAGAAGGGGAAAATGAATGGCCATTCATTGAGACTATTTTTGAACCCCTAATAAATAAAACACCTGATTAAAGCTATAGAAGGGAAGCGATAAGGAAAACTGAGTTGAGTTTCCATGCTACTTAAGACTTCGGCTTTTCACTGTAAATGTGATCTTGTTTCAAACTGTGAATGAGTCTAAAACTGCATGTTAGTAGCTGCATTAGAGATACTGTAATAGTGGAGAATCATTCCCGTGAGAAAGGCAAGCAAGGCTTAGTGACTCCTGTGTAAGAGAGCTATCTGTCACAGATGTCAGTTTATCTGATTGAGACTCCTTAGCTGCTGCTATACTTGCACCCTTCTCTATATCAAGACCTTTTGCATCTACAAGCTGCCAGCAGGAGAGGAAAAAAAAAACAAAAAACAAAAAACCACACCAAAAAAACCCACATTCTCCTGACTAGATAGCATTGGGATCTTCGTGGCTTTTTGTCTCAGCATTTAAACAGTTGGTTTAATTGCCTGACATTTGAACTTTGAAAGAATTCTTTGGGGACGTGAGTTTTTTTAAACTTATTTCATAACCCTCCCATCATTTCACATTTCTTGTACCATTAACCCTGTATGCTGCCAGTCTGTCAAAGTAATCTATAGATCTTTTATCTGACACACTAGCAGAACAACTACATGTTTTTGTTGATCTTAGTCAAAGCTTGTATGAACGTTTTGATGCAAAAAACAGTAGTGTGGAGAGCTGTCCAAACAATTAAAATGTAAAATTAAGACAACAAAGACTGTCCAGACTTTTAATCTGTTTCTTTTTCCTAACCTTTGATTTTTATATTCATAGAGATTTGATCATAAAATGAAACCTCTTTTTCTTTTTTCCTTTTTTCCTTTTTTCTTTTCTTTTTTCCTTTTTTCCTTTTTCTTTTTAACTTGAAAGCAATTCAAGACAAGGGGTATATAATTAATTACTGAATAAAATGACCTTCAGAACAAGACAGTTTTTGGACAACATGCTCACTTGGGAAAATACAAAACGTAGTTATGCTCTCATGAACAGGTTTTGCTCTACACCTCCAACACACACATGCACACACCAGCAGCAATTGCAAATGCTTGGGCCAGACAGCTGTTTAAACCAATTTTTTAAATCTTACTTTTGATATCAGTGTAGATATAACTGGAGTCATTGCCTCCACTGATTTATGGGAGAAGTGGGATTCTGTTTTTACTCTTGCATGTCTTACCAGACCACAAATTTGGAACGTAACAAAGTTACCCTCATTTGCTGAACTGTTATGAATGTGAAGGGGTTTATGCTGAGAGTAATGCAGTAAGACAAGAAAGCAACTTGAAGAAGGAAGAAGAAATTGGGGCTGTTACAGACATCAACTCCACTGTTTATGATTGTGTGTGTAAAATTTATGGATTTAGGACTTCTTTGTAATGTATTTACTCAAGGAAGCTTTGTTATAAATCATGTATTTTCCAATACGAACATTCATTTCTCACCCTAATCTCCAGTTGAGTTCACTGAGGCAAGAAAGGGTCAAATGACGAGCCCAGTGCTGCATGATGAGTCATTGAATGAACCAAGAGCACCAGGATCCTCCTTGCCCCTAGCCCTTTATATCAACAGGCCACTGGGGCTTTGTATGCTCCTTTCAGCTGCCTTTAAATCCAAAGTGTTAGTTAGACATGTCTTCCATTAAATCTTAGCCTGGCTCAGACAGTGCAAGCAAATACAGTCCCTGAGATGGTCTGTTCCTATACTGGATATGTTTCTCTGTTTTTTCTGTGACACCCTTTCTGCTGAGATTTGTTTACTGATCTCCATAAATCAGCATTCTCATCAGATGTGGTAATGAAGTCCTACAAGAGCTAGCTAGTATTTCTACAGTCATTAAGTAGTTATGTAAAGATTTCTTTCTTTTGGGGATTGATTCACCACTGGGTTTCTTCAGGTTTATGCTGGCGTAAGTCTAATGGGTTCAAATTGGTTGCAGTAAATCAAGGCACACAACTAGTTCCTGAGCTGGTGTAAATCAGTGTAGCTCCACTGCATTCAGATGCAGCAATCCTTATTTATGCCATCCAAAGAACTATCCCATAGAGTTCAGACAAGACCACTGTATATGCTGCCAGGCCAGGTTCAGCATTGATGACCAAGTATTCCCAGGTGTAGTGTTAGGGTTACACTTTCAAAAATGAAAATCAGGTTTGATTAGAATGACAAAGGAGAGAAATTTTTGTGTGTGATAGTTTTTTTGTCATCTGCTTCCTTTTTCTCTGCAAAAACAGGGCTCCCTTTCAGAGCTGCTCTTCTGGGGTTTCCTCTGCAGTAGGAGGAAAGCCACTGACTGCAGACTAAGAGTGGCAGATGTAAAATAAATCCTTTGGAAGTCATTTAATGCATGTGAAAAGAAGAAAGAAGAAACCAAATCTACACAAATTAAACCCAGTGGGTAAATCTGTCTTTAGTCCTGCATGGTCTCAGTTAGGCTGTGAGAAGACAAAATCAACCATACACTTGGATGTGTAGATCCACCAGAGCCAGAGGAACTAATCATGTATAAAACTGGATTCCTCTAATTTTTTTGCCAGAAATGTCAGTCTCCTTTGAATGGAAATAAATTTCCATTTTCAAATAGTTCATTTTCACTGAACTATTGTTAGACCTTTTTAATAGATAAAATGGAAAGAAACTTCGAAGTGAACAGTGGAGTATAAAATTAATTTTGAAATTTTAAAACACTTTTTTTTCATTTTTTCCACCTTCATTTGTAACCAGTCTACAGCATGAACACAGAAATGTTATTCCTAAAGCCACCTTTACTACGAAAATTTCAACAACTTTTCTTCCAAACAGGTTTTTGAATCTACACATTTATGGAAGAGCATGTTGGAGTTGGGGTCCGGATATTCTGAAATTCTCACTATCAAAAAAAGTGAAGGAAACAGCATTTTTATTATTAAATATTATAAATTTTACTATATTAAAGTCTCTGTTTAGTATAATGGCACCACACTGTATGGAGGAAATCGTGACAGTTCTCCACCAATAAACATTTCTAGTGCATTCTAAAGCTAGAACTAACCAAAGACATTCCTAAAAGCATGGACAGAATTCCTTTATCTTTCTACACATGCAGCATCCCGGTTACATTTTATGTCTTTAAGAATCTTCCATCTTCTTAAAACCTATAGTGAAATAGAGTACGTTGTCTATAGGTGAGGGCAGATATATAAATTCTTCATTGTAAGAATTATTTCACGTTTTTTAAAGCATGTTCATATTTTCCATGTCATAGTGTACTGTTTAATTTTCTGTACCAATTAAGTATTCAAGTGGGCAAGTGAGTTTAAATTTAGCCTTAACAGACAGGATTAAGCAGTAGAGAAAATAGTATGTGCTCTGTATCTATTAATGGAAAACCAAACTTCTGTTTTACTGTGTAAGCGACTGCAAATGTAGTGGAAAAGTTTGGGGTTTATTTACATCACCAAAAGCAAAATACAAAGAAAAAATACTCCCACTGACAATCAAGAGCCTTAGGTAACCTTTTGGGTTAGCTTATGTGTTCACTTTACAGTTTAGCAAAAATCCTTTTGGCTTGTATTTATTTACTAGCTATTTGTTCAGATATTATTTGGAACTTCAAGGCCTTAAGAACTCTTGTTCTACAAATACACAAAATTATAATGCATTTTAAAGCTCTTAAAAAATATTTAGGAGTAAAGAAATAAATTTACAGCTTATTTTCTGTAACAGATTTCCCTAGTTTCTGTGTAAAATCCTTTACACAGAACTCTAAAATAGCATACATTGTTGATTAAAACTTATTCTTATATCAGTCAAATATTCTTTTACATGAAACTTTAAAAATTAAATGTCAAGGTCCTTTCAATTTTATAATCTCACTTTTGGAGTTTGTTTTTTTTTCTTTTTAATGGGAAATTGCAAGTAGAATTAATGCTCTCAATGATATGAAACATAGGCGGAATACATTTCAAATTTGGGGTAAAATTCATATATATATATATATACTCACATATATGCATAAAAATAAACAAAATGGTATATCAAAACATTTTATTTATGCTAAAAGCTTGCGTGTAAAGAATTTTCTGTTATAAATACTGTGTGAATAGAAAATACAACTTATAAAAGGGATGCATACGGAAAACGGAAACTCCTTTAAGCAAATGGAAACACAAAAATAATTATATCAAATGTCAAATTCATACATACAGGCCCACATACACATTTCATTAACTGTAATTTTCAAGTTTTGATATCCAAGGCCCAGTATATTTTTTTCCTTATTTGAAATGCTGAGGTGATTCAGGATGAATCAGGTATTTGAGAAGTTTTATGCACGAAGTAGAAGTACATAACATTAGAACCAGAAATTTAAAAAAAAAAAGGAAGATTAATTTTCACCTACTTGTCATAAATATGAAGTATCATCACAATTCTTTTTCACAAGTAAGTATTATTTTTATATTCCTAACTGTATATTATCTATATGGCTGAACAATCCCACAGAAACACTATTTGTTGTTTTCTGGAAATACAGAATTAGCTTCCATTTCAACAAATATTAGACCATTTCACAGATTCATAGGGATGATATTTTCAACATTTAAGCTAAATTTACAAATGGCAAGTATTATATTTTCTCATTTGTTTGTTTGTTTTGTTGTTGTTTTGTTGGGGGTTTTTTTAAATTAAACTATGGACTTCATAGCTAGCATTTAAAATGTAGGAAAGGATACTGCTAGAAAGTGTCTATTCAATGCTAATGAAAAATAAAGCAGACTCTGAAGATTACTTTGATGTCATACAGGGGGTTTAAGTCTATACATTTTATGAAATGAAATTTATAATGATTGGTAAACAAATTGCCTGATTGAAGTCATCAACTGAAGCTGTCTTGCACAGATTTACTGTTCAAAGCTCTAATGACCTGTCTAATGACCCTAAACCTTAGTGTCAGGAGTTCTTTCTAATCCTTAAATATCCATGTCTAATAAATCCACAAGGCTAATAAAAGGACTTTATTTTTTGTATTGATACAAGTATGGATTTATTTATTCTAAATTACTCACCAGAGAGAGACATTTCATTGAAAAATACCCCTCGAAAGTGATTCATTAAATCTAAGGTGTCATCTTTAAACAAATTGCTGGAAATTGTATCATCAAAGGTAATTGACAATATATCTTTTTAGTTTCATTTGTGATCCTTTTACTATCCTTCTTTTGAGGTAATTTTTTAATTAAAAATATTTTTCTAATTTCTTCTACGCTGAGCACAATAAATTCAGCTCCCTTTTGGTACAATAATCACTGAATATGTCTAATACTCCAAAAAAATAAAATAAAGCAAAAATATTTTATTGAATTTATGGTTAAATTAACATGGAATTAAGGCTGAAGAGATGTATTAGAAATATGTATGAATTTAAGCTAGTGATTTTTTTTTTCCCCAAATGGGCATGTGAAACCATAGATCAGTCTGGGTGACAATAGTACCTTTAGAAATCAAACATATTAAGATATGGAAATGAATACTTAAAGTGGATTAGCAGCCTTAATTATGTGCAGCTACAGAATCATGCAGTAATAAAAATGACTGTGTATTCACAACTTTTAATATTTTTCTTATGCTTTCCTTATTCTGATTACAGATTACAGTTCTCTGAATTGTGAGGTATACTTGCACAAGGACTTCACTTGGTGCAGACACTCAATTTTAAAACTCTTGTGACATGAATTCTAAAAAAAAATAAGTTAAAAATTCCTAATCAATGGTTTTATATCTCCCCTGTCAAAAGTCATTTCCTTCTGAAGAGCTGGATCAGCAACTACACAAAACTAGCCCCACAGTTAGATTGAAGTTGGGGAAACCTGCATCTAAGCAGAGCTCTATTACATGAGGCTTGGTTTACTTGTAAATTTGACCTGCTGCGGGATCCAAAATTCTCAAACAGGTTTACTTTTACTGTTGAAACTCACACTACCCAGTGAGGACAATTTATCAGCCTCTCAGTGTCATATCAATTCATAATTCCTGTCTCAAATGCATCTCAGAGCCCACCTCTTTGAACGTCGTCATAGAAATCAACTAGTTAATGAAGTATTCTTATAGCATTATGATGAGAATAGTTTGATGATCAGTGATTTTTTTTAGTAGAAACATGAGGTGTCCTTTCTTAATCTAATTCACCAGTTATCTCTGTAGGAAAAAAAGAAAAAAAATTAAAAATTACTCTTACATATTTTCACAGAATCATGGAACCATAGAATGACAGAATAGTTGGGGTTGACAGGGACGTCTGGAGATCATCTAGTCCAACCCACCTGCTGAACAGATACACCTAGAGTAGATAGCACAGGAATGTATCCAGGCGGGTCTTGCATGTCTCCAGAGAAGGAGACTCCACAACCCATGGGCAGCCTGTTCCAGTGCTCTGGCACCCTCAAAGTAAAGAAGTTTCTGCTCATATTCAGATGGAACCTCCTATGCTTCAGTCTGTGCCCATTTCCCCTCATGTTATAGTTGGGCATCACTGAAAGGAGTCTGGTCCCACCCTCTTGACATCCACCCTTGAGGTATTTATAAACATTGATGAGATTCCCCTCTCAACCTTCTCTTCTCCAGGCTGAACAGACCCAGGTCTCTGTGTCTCTCCTTGTAAGAAAGGTGCTCTAGGCCCCTCATCATCTTTGTAGCCCACTGCCGGACTCCCTCCAGTAATTCCTTGCCCTTCCTAAACTGAGGAGCACTGAACCAGATGCAGTACTCCAGATGCGACCTCACCAGGGCAGAGCAGAGAGGGAGGATCACCTCTCTCAACCGGCTGGTCACACTTTTCCTAATGCAGCCTAGGATACTGTTGGCCTTCTTGGTCACAAGGGTCAACCTATTGTCGACCAGAACTGCCAAGTCCTTCTCTGCAGCACTGCTTTCCAGCAGGTCCAGCCCCAACCTGTACTGGTACCTGGGGTTATTCCTCCCCAGGCGCAGGACCCCACACTTGCCTTTGTTAAACTTCATCAGGTTCTTCTCTGCCCAGTCTTCCAGCCTGTCTCGGTGAATGGCAGCATAACCTTCTGGTGTGTCAGACGTTCGTCCCAGTTTGGTATCATCAGCAAACTTGCAAACACTGTGTCTCATCAAGGTCATTGACAAACAGGTTGAACAGGACTGGACCTAACACTGACCCCTGGGGAACACCACTAACTACAGGCCTCTGACCAGACTCTGTATCATTGATCACAACCCTCTGAGCTCTGCCATCCAGCCAGTTTATGATCCATCTCACTGTGCATTCATCTAGCCTGCACTTCTTGAGCTTGCCTATGAGGAGGTTTTGAGAGACAGCATCAAAAGCCTTGTTGAAGTCAAGGTAGACAAAGTCCACTGCTCTTCCCTCATCTACCCAGCCAGTCATACCATCATAGAAGGCTATCAGGTTGGTCAAACATGATTTTCAACCTGAAAATCTATCTAGGAAAAAGCAAAATACCTTTAGAAGTCACCTGCTCAGGTCTCTGACTTCTTATTCTGCTATTAAATAGCCCAAATACATATTATGTATATGCTGTGACTTACACTCTGCTAAATCCCACATAAGGCTCTGTGACCTCACAGTAATGGTAGCAGGGGTCACAGCTATAGTTTTGGATGTCCCCAGTGGAGGAACCAACATTAGCAGTATCCCTCACAAGGTTGCTCAAGAGAAATCAAACCTCAGTGAAATGAGAGTGCAGATTATCTACTTCCTGTTGGCTATTTTTTTTGTTAAGCTTAAAACAAGACAGAGATCACTACAGAAAACATTCTTTTTACCTGTTTGGAACAAACCCCTGGATTTTGGTTCTGTGCTCATCACTGTATAAGAGTGCCTCTGTATGGAATTTTAGAAATGGGCAACCTGTCCAGCTGGAAGAAATTCTACAGCACAGTAATTTTGGACATTGTGAAAATTTTTGAATTTTAATTTTCAATATTTTTTATTTATGCTACAAGTATATGGTGTTACCCTTCACTGAACCTTTGGTTTATAATCACAAAACACATTGCTGGGAAATTTCTACATGCAAATGTGCATCATCTATAGGCTAACCTTGAGGGGGAATGATTTTCTGGGTGAGAAACACAAAATAAAATACCATTACCTACAAAAATGAAGATATACCACATTTAACTTCTAAGGCTTTAAAAAAATCTCTGTAAGTATCTAGTAACCAAAAGCATGGTCAAGAAAGATGACTTCGTAAAGCACATATAGCAATGGTTTTTTTGGATACAAAATGGAAGACAATTTCCTCTTCCACTGAAGATAATACCAATTTTGCTATTGATTTTAGCGGATGGTAATAACCAATGCAGCCTCCCTTTTCTGACCCTTTCACCAGTCAGCTACATGAACATAGGAAGTGAATACAGCTGAGTTCCTTCCTCTCCATCATCTGCCATGTCTTGCCAGACTGTCAGCTCTCTCCTCCTATACAGGGAATTTCTCTGATTATATGTTTGAGAAGGAAAAAACAAAATGGGACCCAGTCCAGCAGAAGCTTCAGGAGCCACCATGGTATAGGTTAGAACTGTCTTACATTATCAAGCATTGGTTTAATTAAGGAAGCACTGCAAATGAAAGATTTATGGTTTTGCTGTTCCTCTGCTTATGTTTTCCCATTCTTAATAATCCTATTCTCTTATTCCAGAATCCCTAACATTTAAACATTAATTTATGTCTTTCTTTAGTTTATTAAATAAGGATTCAACTGCAGCTTGCCAACAGTCATTTGCTGTATTTCTCACTTTTGCATCTTATTCACTCTAAATGACACCAAATAGAGGTGTGAGGTCTTCTTTGGAGTGAGTCTTCTCACTGACAAGTTACCAAAGAACAGGAGGCAGAAGAAACTTAGTGTTATTTGTCTGATTGATAGCTAATAAGGCCCTTTCGCAAAGACACTTGGAGTGTTGTTGCACCCTGCTGTCCAATTAGCAGATCCCTTTTAGCACCCCTCTCCTAGTTCATCCGCTACGGCAAAAGAATATGGACAAGCATTTACACTAATCTTTAAAAATCCTATTTGAGAAAATATAATAAGAGATCTATTGCATATAAATATGTGTGCCTATATATTCACATATATACACATATGCATACAAGAAATGAGAGAGATAGGCACACACATATTCATATGAAAATACTTAGACCATACTGTATTCTGCCCATGAAATGGTTAACAGGGAAATATATCGACATTCCTTTCTATCTGTGTTACAAACATTATTATCTCCAAGTCACATTTTAATTTCATACTTGATGCTTCAGCTCCTGCCATGTTTTTAGTTAGCAATGGCCTATTAAGCTGCTAATTTATATACTGTTGTGAAGGCCTCTGTAAATGCTGCTCTATAAATAATAGAGCAGTGATCCATAACCACCTTCCATGTAACAGCACAGAGTCCACTGCAGCTAATATGAAAGAACTGCTGGTTGCTAGGTGCCAAAATGCTGCCTACCTATTTAGGAACTGCTATAGTTTTGTCTCCCTGCTAAGATGACAAAAGTGTAATTAGAGATTAATCAAGAGCTACATTAGTGCCACAGTTTCCTGCAGACTGACTTTTGTTGCTCACCAGCAGTTAAGTGCATCTGCCTGTATTTACCAGTTCTCTGGAGATTTAAAAATTTATTGTCATATTTACAAGGACAGCTACAGTAAGAGTTATCAAATCATGGAGGAAACTTGGCAAAATGCATATAATTTGCAATTGCAGAGATGACTCTCTATATTTCTTTTTCAAACATTTCCCATATAAGAAAGGTTTTAAATTTCCTGATACTGCATACTTAATTCACTAGGCTGAGGGGAAGAGGGCTTAGACCCAGGCTGTTTTATTCTCTACCGAAGCCTCAATAACATAAAACTTTACACAATTTAAAATATTCTTATGTAATTCTAAGTCTTTTGTAAGCTCAATTTAGTATCATATAGACCCTTTGTTTAGTTAGTAAGCAACTTCTAGAGATGCTGAAACCTTTAGATACTTTAGTCTGTTGGTAATTGTACGTATTACAAGACTATATATTTAGATTCCTGAGCCATCACCTCGATTATGTGACCACTACTTCCATATTTCTTGTTACAAAATTAGCACTTACAAAGAAATGGTTGTGCAGAGTTCTCTTCAATGACACAGAAGGATTTTGTTCAGAAATTTATTGTAATTAAGGAAATTCTGGTTTTAATTTATTCTTCCCTAATTGGTAACTTTCCAAATTATCTGAATTTTTCATAGGAAGTAAGTTCCATTTCTGTCCTAGCTCTAGTAATAATATAAAGAGGACAGATAGGAAAACAGATGGAAAGATTATGGGACTTATCCAAGGTTGCATAACAAATCATTGGTATCTGAGAACAGATCTCAGTCATTCTGTGTATTGCGGAGAATCCTGTACTCTCTTTAAATTAGAGACTAGAGATAATATTACTCAAACATCTGCTCCAAAGCTTGCCCAAGACTCTTAGCAAGCAGTCTGTGTTGAGCTCTGTGCTACCGAGTATCCCAGCCCAAGAATAGATTGATCTGTGTAAGATTGTGTCAAACGTGGCATAATCACTGGCATATTAAAGACTAAGTCTCGTACCAAAGTAAAAACATGAGTAGCAATCTTTACAGGGACATCAAGTGTAACCCACTTCTATTAATGAGATTAATGCTTACAATCTATTATAAAAAAAACAATAAAAAGCACAAAGACAGTAAAAACACAGAGGTTGTGTAGCGTACTCTGTGTAACTTCATTCAGTAACCAAGGAAAGGAAAATTATGTATAAAGGGATGTGAAGGGATTAACTGTATAAAACTCTGCAATTCAGCTTCCCTTCTACATCGAATCCCTTTAACAAAAGATACATAACTTATAACTTATGTGTTAATTAATTAGTAACTGAGGATTCCACTATAAAAACTGTTGATACTAATATATATTTTAAAAGTATATGCATATATTAAAACCTACGCATGTATATATATAAATATATATACTTATATTTTATTGTAGTCATAAGCAAGGAATTTCAGTCCTGAGGCAACAGAACAGAAATTCTGGGATGGAGATTTCCTGGGAATGGTTATATTTACTCATAAAGCAGACCTAGAAGACAAAACCCTACATGACGGCATATGGCTCAGAGGATTTATTCATAGCTCATTTCCTCAAGGGAGAAACAGAAACTGATATTTTCAAAGGGAAAGAAGAATTAGGCAAATCCCCTTGTAGCTGTTGGAGATTGTTCCAGATATTACAGCCACTTTGACTTCCACAAGGACAAAAGCTTGTAGATAATAGGCTTAACAATGAGCTTCTCATGTAGTACTTCCTTTTTTTTTTTTTTTTTCCTCTTCCTCTTAGAAAGACCTTCACAGAACTTAAAAAGATAATGTTTGGATAGGTTGGATTCTTTCTTATACACAACCTGCAGGTCAAATTTGGCTGGTTTTGGAAGGTAATATTTTCTTCTTTCTTAATAACTACCATAAACAACAGTATAAACAGTATAAAAGCTTTTTTGGCTCTGCACAAAGACTGAAGAACCTCAAAACAAAATATGGACCTCAAAAGTTTTGAAAAAAATCTTTTTATTGATCCAGTTTTATCTCTTGTTCCTAGAAACATGATATCTGAGTTTAGTGTCAGCATGTGTTCTATACATTAAATGTTAATTTTTCTTCCCATCCTTTGTTTTATTCTTCATGGAAGAAAAATAGCTCACAACTACAAGACCATCCTTTAGAAAATTAATTATTTCTCTCTCTGAGGGATAAGACGAGGAGACAGTATCTTTTCAATATAACTGTAGAAGTCATTTGTTTGTGCACCAAAAAATGCAACTTTTTATCTTACAAAAATAGGAAACTTATATTACAGCATGTGTAAAAGTAAAGGTTTGTGAAGTTAAGCTGGACAGATAGTAACTATAGTAATCAACCAAGAAGCAGCTAAGCGTCAAAATCCTAGGCAAAAGTAGGGCTCATCTTTCTTATCGTCTGGACTGTTGCCCTACTGGACTGATAGCACCTAGGTTTCAATATGATGAAGAGTAGCAGCTACCAGAACTCAGATGTCACCATAATCATAAGTTATGGTTATAACCATAACTTCAGATACTTTCAGTAACATGGGAATCATGACTTCAAGCACACTTAGACTGAGAAAAACTGACGAATCACAGCTCCCATATCTTTTTCTCCCATTTTCTTTTTTTCTCTAAACATAATTACTGGAGCTTATAAGAAGCCATACTGCCTTCCTACATACAGATTGTAAGAGTGTAGGAGCAATATACAGGAAAGGCACCTGCTTTCTCACTCTGTGGTATTTAGCATTCTGAGTAAGGTCAGAGTCTAACTTTAATTACTGAAAAAACAGGAAGATTGACTAACGAATTAGCTTTTGATTACTGCAGAGGAGCTGGAGAGCAGGCAGTCTAGATGACTACCTTAAATTTTGGGAACCTCAATTCCACATAATGCCAATTAAATAAATTTGAATTATACCAAAGGAAAATAATAAAAGAAAATATGAGTTAATTTACATGCAAAACTAAATATGCTGTACCTTCATTCTTGAGTTTTAAAGAGCTGATTATGTATTAAAATAAAACCTAAGTTATCTAGGATTAAGGAAGAACATGTGTATAACTCAGTCACTTGAGATCAAACACTGAATCCAAAAGGCAGCTGCAAAGCACAGATGAACAATTTTGTTCAACACAATTACCTTGATTGCAGCTAATCTGATTTGGGCTGCTGTATGTGTATGTATGTGTATCTAATCTTACATAAGGGTTGATGCCTTTGCTGGCTGAATTAGGTCAAAATACAAAAGACAAAATAGCTAATAAGTAAGGAACATTATCAAAATTTTAAATCCACAATTGTACTCTATTTCTACAAACCCAGTGCTTTGATGAAAATTGTTTATTACATGGCTAAGTTCTTAGCTAGAAGGCATCTTCTGGGCTTTGAAGATTTTGCCATAGTCCTAGAAATAATAATATATATATATATATATATATATATATATAAATAAATAAATAAAAGAGGGGAAAAAAAAGAAAAAAAAAAGAAAATTGCTCTGCTTTTCTGTAATTTTGTAAAACAGGGTGTTTCATGATAAATTATACTAGCGGACGGTATCTGTCTTCTACCACAAAACACATGTAAAATATCTGTAATTTAGTCATTTCGAGGCATGCATGGAAAAAGGTAATAAACATAAACACATCTATACTAGTTTGTAGACATGCAGACTTCACAAGTTAGAAAGATCTCAGGCTTGCTAAGTATCAAAGATGGGATCTGTACTGCACACCAAACTACCTAAAATTACCTTCAAATTTAAGGTGCAATTTATTTCAAATGGCATGAAGTTGTAGATAGCAGCACTAGTATACACAGACACACTGGATGTCTGTGTATGTCAGTGACTGAGTTGAAACAGAACTTATTTTTGAGTTATGGATAAAGTTGTATTTAGATTGTACAAAATGCATGGGTAGACATAAATATGCAACATAATACATGCAACATAATACATGCTTGTAATGTCCTGATTTAATTCCAGCTTTGCTTTTTCTTAATAATTTAAAGTATTCTTTTCTTTAAAATATTTATTCTTTAAAAGAATTTTCTTTCCAAATTCACACACTGTATTTCAAAATGTTATCATGTGTTCAGTGTGGTTTCCTGTAATTTTTTGCTCCTTTCTCCACACAGGAAGCAGTTACTGGACTTGAGTATATTTTCCTTTCTAATATTTGAAAAAGTAAATAAGTATGATTGTATTGTCTTTCGCTTTGCACCTAAAACTGTGTCAGGAAGGGAAAGGTGACTTCAGCAAGAAGAAGGATGGTGAACTTTAAATTGCCCATTAATGCCTTGAATTTTATGAGGTAGCATTTATTCCCTTGAACTTATACAACCCTGAAACATGAACATGTTTCTAGGAAAGACCTTTTCATAATGGATGAAGATACTTAACATTTTGCCACCATTTTTCTGTTTTACTAATATATTGTAACAGTACTGTTATAATCCACATCATAGGTGATTTTCTTAAGACATGGGATAAAATACAATTACTTCTAAAGGGTGTTTACATCTCTTAGACATTGTCACAATTTTTATTTTCAAAACATTTTCACAAAGGGAATCATACACTTCATCCATTTTGAAAATCCCAGTAAACTCCCGTTTGTATTACAGGTCTTTGTATAATGGAGTGGAAGGTTACCTGCAGAATCAGCCCCAGACCTGTAGGAGAGACCAGTGGTTAACCCATAAATTTGAATTACACTTCCAAAATTTTAATACATAATGGAAAATTTAATGTGCAATCACAAATATTTCCTCAAAATCCAAAATTGTAGCTGATGCTTCTCAATGATAAAGAGTTTGAATAACTTTGCATTATGTGAGCTCAAAAGACTGTGGTAAACTGGGTGAATCGTGTGATTCACTCATCCAGGCAAATCACAGTTATGCACAACATACCACAGTGGCACAGAGGAAATTAGGAAGGCTTTCACAGAGCTCAAATTTGGCTAAATATATGCCCTTCCCTGCGTAAGCAATGCATTTTCTGACTATCATCTATGTTAAACAAATAGTTCTGTGAACCAGAATTAATGATCCATTTTCTAAGATTTGTCTCTCATGATTGACTGAAGGCTCTGATTAAAGCTTTATTCCTAATTAGTGTACTCACAAGCCCTCTCTTGCATGTGAGTTCTCTTACATCCATAAAGAGGGCTTGACAAGATGGCTTTTCCAATGGTTTGGGTATTTTATGCTTTTACTCCTCTGCCTAGTCTCTTGTATAGGATGACTTGCATGAACTTTTTTATTTATTATTCAACTGTCAAAGTAGTTCATGGTTGAAAAATGAGAAAGATAGACACAGAGAATAATTACAGAAGTTTCACTTCCTTCAAATTCAGAACAAAGAGTGATAGCAATGAAAACAGTGCTTGGATGTTCAGGGACCGGAGAATGCTAGACTGAAAACATATGAAGGAAATAAGTGTCAGAGAAATGCACAAGAAGAATGAACATCATCCTTTCAGCAGAGACCATGCTCAAGGAACATGCACAGACTTCAGGTAGACACAGTTACAGTGTGACCAATTATCTTGTCATGAAGGAGGACAAAAATCGTCTTCTTGAGAAGATAAATCCCTTGACATCTGGGAATTTTCCTGTATATCTGTTAAGCTACAGGCACAGGAGCTTTCTGCCCTCCTCGCTGTTAGCTGCCTCTCCAAACCAGGACTGTGCTATAGCTATGTGGATTGCTGCTCCTGGGAATGCTGCTGCCTCAGGAGCAGGGATCCAGAAATGACATTTCATCACTGGCCAGGCGGATTCACTGGCACTGATGTGTCATTTCCAGAAACGCTACCTCTCACAGGCATTTCAGCATAGGAGACCAGTGGGTCGGAGGGTAAAAGCAGGTTACCCAATGGGTGGAAGTAGATAATGGGCATTTTATTACAAACACATCTCTCTCTTTAAAGCTGTTATTCTCAAGGATTACTCAGGTGACCTTAGTCATGATTTTGATTTCACAAAATGGAATTGCAATACTGTTCATTTCCACAGCTGATTATGTATATGGGCAGTATTAACAGATTTAACAGATTAACCTCTTAACTGCTGGCCTTCTCTGAACAAAAAGAGAATCCCTTTTACACTGTTCATCATGGTTACCAAAATTGACAGTTAAAGTGGAATGAAACATGGTTCATATTTCTGACATATTCAGACTAAAGGCAGTGAAAAAATTAAACAATAAGCTCTTGCTTAAACATCTGTTAGTCTTATTCTGAAGAGCTGTAGAGATAACAAAGAATAAACTAGACTTGTTAACATGTTTTGGGTTTTTGGAGTATTTTTTTGGTTGGTTGGGTTTTGTTTGTTTGTTTGTTCGTTTGGTGGTGGTGGTGGTGTTTTTTTGTGGTGTTGTTGGTTAGTTGGTTGTTTTTTCCTAACATAGAAATTCTCTGTCAAGAACAAATAGAAGATTTTTATGATTGAAAAAAAAAAAATAAAATCTTTCATTGTTCTTCAGCAAAGAGAGTTTTCCTTCCAATTTTCCTTCCTTGGTTCAGTAAAATAACAGACCTCCATGCCTTTGACATCATTGCTGCTCCCAGATGCTTGGCCACATTCAAGGATTTCAGGCAAGTACTTCACATTTTCCTCCAGCTCTCCCTGCTGCTCATTGCAATTTGTTTCTCTTTCTAAAATGCTGGTGTGGATATGGAACTCTTCTGCCCTCTCTCTTGTCTCTCCACAGTTCTCATCACAACCAGTCAAACAAAGGAAAAGGTTCTTGGAAATGGTTGAACACATGCTACTTTCTAGGAGACCTTTCCATTCCTGATTAGTGGTTGAAGTAGAACAAGCCAGCAGAACTACAAGTGACTGGAATTCACTGGGATATGATGCTATTAGGTTGAAATTGCTCAGAGCCAATCCCTGGTCATTTAAGTGCCCTGAATAGTTATATTCACATTATTAGCTATAGGCTTTCCTCATACCACAAATTCTGTCCAATGAAGCTGTTTTGAATTCTTCATCAAAATCCAGGCACTAAATATAAACATAATATGAATATATTTATGCTATACAAATACAAGCATAAATAGATATTTATCTTGGAGAGGAAAAAAGCGCTCTAGGTATTCCATCTAAATTGGGTCCTCATATCAGATGCCTTTGGAAGCAAGGAATATAATAGCAATCAGGGTATGCCAGCTTCTTGCACTCCCTTTCAGCGCTATTCATGCTGTGATTTCTTATGTTTAAGACATGTTTTAATTCAATAAGTTCCAATAGCTCAAAAAGTTAGAAAAGACTTCAAAATGTTGATACTCTTACCATCATGTGTTTTGTCCTCTCTTGTACTTCTAACAGATGTGTTTTGTGTGTTGGCAGAAAATAATTTATTGGACCTCTCCTGATGACTGTGTTTTAAATGGGAAGTCAGCTTAATGCAACTGTTGCCAGTGATCCTAACTGCCGAAGAAAACATAATTGTTTTGAATATCCTTATTATTCATTAGCTGAATAAATGTCTTTTTCACGTGGGAATGTTTATCACTTTTTGAAGATGAAATATTAGCTTCTTCCTCTTTCTATGATTTCCTTTCATTTGTGTTGATAGTCTCTGACTTACTATCTGTCCTGTCTGCACTCTGTCAATGAACTTACCAGATCAGAACAAACATTGCTTCATTTTCATTGCTATACAACATTTGCCCGAATAATAACCATATGGCCATTATGTCCCTGAAACTCCTACACACCATGGAAGGTAACAGCTCTGCTGTAATACTGTGTGGCCCTGCTTTTCTTGCACTTCAGTCTGAAACTCAGTCTGAGGTTAGAGAGCAAAATCACGACTGTCAATTACACTGTCATTTACAGCTTTGTGCAAGGATGCTTTTCTTATAAGCAAATGGATGGAAAATCTGTTCTATCATATTCCCAGTTATATTCAACAGTCAGGCTGGGGGTGGAAGGAGAATAGACTTCAAGTTTCTTGCTCACTAACAAGTGCAACAGCTTTCAAAAAAGGCTGTGAAAAAACAACCTCAGCAATAACATTCCCTCTTAGTGCTATGAAAATTAAATTAAAAAGTGTTTGTATGAGTATGTTAATACTCAAAAACATGTACTTCATTATCTTGTTGAAAAAAAAACAAAAGAGTGCTGTCGGACTAGTAAAGAAATGTGTTCTTAAACAGTGCTTAGTAGTTATAATTAATTCAACTGACTGATAGTCTACTGCATGGGTAAATGCACAGGAAAGGATTTAGTCCTTTTTTTTTTTTTTACAATATAGGATATTTTGTGCCATGTTAACCTATCTATTAACAATTCTTTCTTTTTTTTTTTTTTCCAGTAATAAGAATTTTATCTCATAAGGCATAAGAGGACTTGACCAGTTTTGAGTAAAGGTTCCAGATGAAGGCCAGCTTGTCAATTATTTTCGTCTACGAGCAACCAGTGGGACCACTTGAGTGAATAATTTTCTGCTGATTGTTAGAGTTTGTACTGTGGTCTGATGGTCATCAACAGTGACAAACATTTGCATTTCCAGGCTGTTCACATACAAGAGCTAACTTAATTGTGCTATATCAATGTCCTGTTAAACAGTATGATGAATAACCATTCCAAAAAAACAGCAAAAAAAACCCTCTTAATTCTCTTTAAGACAAAAGGAAATAAGGTTAGTTGTTGTATACTATATCAAAATACCCTACAACTGTTTAATAAATGACAGGCTTGGGCACTCAGATGCATTTCTTGATAGTTGTGTGCACACACCTTTCACCTGTGAAAGCTCATGTGTAAGACATGTCAAATTTCTTGCAATTTTTTCATACTCATTCCATGTGAAATACTTGATTCTTGTAGTTCTGACAGTCTGGAAGCATTAGGGTCTGTGGTATTTTCTGCTATTTATGTTTGCCAGCTAAGATTAAAACAATGGGATGAAATATCTCAGATACATATGCCCATGACATTAAGAAACAGCTATTGAAATTAATAATTTTAGCTGTTAGGAAATATTTGCTAACTAATTACTTTGAAAGGTGGATGTATTTCAAAACACATTCTTAAATCGGAAATAGTATCTTCACGTGCTAAATAGAGAAGAAAATGTGTTAAACAGACATACAGTCTTGGGAAATTGATACCAACTAGAATGCAAAATTATCATTTTGGGTTTTTCAGACCATGAAAATAGAAAATTTTAAAGAAATGCCAGTTGCCTGGAACTTCTGCAAGTTTGATGCATGCTGTTTATATCACATGCAAGTGGAAGGATTTAATCCCCTACTATGTGAAGGGAAAATCCTGTTACCTTTGAGGCTTAAGAATTTAGATATGTTCATTAACAGTTGTGTGTATCTTTTAAGCATAGTGTGTTCACCTCTTTTGTGGTAAATGTGATGAAACTGGATTTTTCCCTTGCACTGAGAGGAACAGGAGGACTATTTCTAGCTCTGAATTAGATTAGATGGAAGAAATGTAACATGGTACTGTGTATTATTCCCCTTCAGGCTTATAATAAACAGGCATGCCCTGAAAAGACAACAGTGTAACATACTACAGACTATAAGTGTATGTTTGGAATTTAGAAACTAATAATATGAGCCAGTGTCTGCTCTCCTGCCTGGGCACTAAACTCCCAGGCTCTAAGGATCTCCAGAAGATAAGAATATAACCAAAATCTGGTCAAAATCTTGGCTAAATAAACTCTTTCAATATCTAATCTAGCCATATTGACAGAGGACTCTGATGTGCCTTTGTAAGAGTCTGTCCCTGCAGAAGACAATCATCAGGGAATGTGTGAGGAATCAAACTGAATCTGGAAATTTTCTCCTTTTTGCTTTCTGGGAAAAGGAGAAATAACACCAGTATTTTTTTTTCAGCAGATACAGGAGTATAATCACTAAATGCAAAATCCCATTGCATATTCCTTTCCTCAAATATTAAAGAATAATAATATAAAAACATTTGAAAGAACAAAGAGGCGGTATTAATCTGCTACTGCTTCTCTTGTTAGATCTTATTATAATAATATAATCTCTTTTCTTTCTTATCATTTGTGACTTAAATTCTTGTCTTATCTTTAGGAGCTGTTGAACAGAGCTATTCAGTTGCCAGAATCGTTATGTTAAAAATGACAGTTGCAGCAGATGAGTCCAATAAAACTGCATATGCAAATTTATGAATATTGGAATATATTTGCCAATTTCAATCAATTATGAAAAAGGCAATGTTACCACTTTCAGAAAAATGGCTAGCTGGTTGGAAGAAAAAGACACAAGTCAGTCCCCTCTGAGGGAGATCCTGCAGCTTGAGTTTAAAACTTAGATTGGACACCACACCATCAATCACAGGAGAGAGCTGTGGGGAACTGGTCTTCCAAACTCTCAGCTGTTCACAGAGTTATTTGTTTAAAGAGAGAACAAAACTGAGCCAGTAGTGTACTTTTCAGCTCCATAGACTGCATGACAGCACCACTGCTTTTGGATCTGAGGGGCCTATGTGCCAAATTATGAAGACTTAGAGGAAACCAAATCCTGTGATAGCAGTTCGCCGAAAAAAACACTATTTTATTGCTTTCATCAAGGCTAATTCCAACCATACATGCCATCAATCTGGGCTATACAGGTTACAAAAAGCAAAATCACTCATAGATGTAATAGTAGTTTGAAAACAGAAGCCATGAGTCCCCATTTAATCTCTGTAATCATTTATGCCAAGAAAAAAGGGAAGACTGAGTATCAAAGGCTCCTGTATCACCAGCTGAGAATACAGCATGTTGTTTCCAGTGATAACTTGTCTTCCTGAACTTTTGTGGGAATATTTAAACTAATGCATATCTCAGGAGTCAGTTCAACAGCTGGTATGAAATATCACAAACATTCCTGATAACTTTTATGAAATTATTGCAACCTTTCTCTCCCTCTTTCTTTAAGCTAAGATTATAACAAAGTCGACAAGACCTAATTGAGTATTTCTACTTATACACTAATAGTTCAGAAATTTTGGAAAAGTCAGATTATAGAATTTTTTTCCACTTTCCTCAATCTTACCTTTGGGAATCAGTCTCACAATTACCAGGTTACATACTACTGTGATTTACTTGTCCTGGTTTGTAAATGGGATCCTCACAACGCCCTGGTGCATTTAGTTTTAGGTGGCAATTAGATGAATTTATGGTTCAGTGTGCTAAATCAGCCTGCCTTTGTTTTCTCAACTCAAGGTGTACTTTCACTTGTGATACAAGAGGCCACCACAAAGCCCTTCATTTTCTGGTTGCTGTAGAAGGTTATTAATTCACTTTCTTTGACGGTTACTGCCTGGACATGAGCAAAAACAGGGAGAATGAAAGATTCCCAGCCAAACAAGCCATTGTAATAATTTAGTCTATATGTAATGCAGAATAAATATTCATTAGATGAATCTTACACTTAACCAGCTGACTAACAAGGAACTAGAACAGTTTTTAACCCAGTAGTCTTTAGTTCAGAAGAACTATCTACAGCCAGAGCTTATGCTGTTAGCACACCAAGCTGCCTAATGCTTATTTCTGTTCTGCCAGGTCGAGTACTAGAGGGTCCCTACACAGTTACACACTCTGAGAAATTATTTTCACTCAGTCTTGTATGCATTGTTGTCATACCTATAGATAAGAAATTCTATTCATCTCCTTGTCTATAAAACTTCACTTCTCTAAAGGGCGTACCACAAGATGGGCAGGTACGTAAGAACTGACAAGAGGTATTTACACCTTACCTGTTTGCACCTCTCTCTTCTGCTGTACAGTCACACCAGTGAGAATATTCCCAGTCTTAAATTATAAGATGTTCAGAGAACTTACCAAATGTCAAAATTGTTTCAGACTATCTATCACTAGTCACAACTCTGTCATTGCAGGCTGCGTTCCCAGAATATAAGTTGCTCTTCTGTTACTCTTCAAATGTTTAATTCTTGTATATGGATTTGAAGGTTGTCCTGTCTCTGCTTGCATTTATGAAGAGCTATGGGAAGATAAAGAAAGTGCACAAAAAGTGTAGATTATCCCTCAATTTGAACACATATCAAACAGCTATAACTTCTTGAATATCAGCTGGAACTCATAGCTTAAGCCCATTTCTTTTTATGAAGGACAATATTTTTAATAACTGATTCTGAGCATTTCAGTTCAGAGAAAATTTTACACCTAATTTATAGATTTCTGAAACTGGATGCTTGAAATAGACACACTAACAGCCGGTTAATTTTTGTGCCATGAGCAGCACTGCAATTAATTCAGGCAAATTCACACATGTAAACAACACCAGACAAACAGGTGTTTGCTACAGACTCACTGTGTTGGTCCTGCTTAATAACCTCATGCTTCATTTTCTAGGACTGCTCCAAGAAGGTCTAGTAAACATAAAAGCCACAGAAAGTATGTTCAATTACATTGCTATCATCATGCCATATAACAGCAACACCAGGCAGAGTAAAAAATAAAATTGGCAGCTAGCATCCTGAGATAGATCAGATTTTTAATTAACTCCGTAGATGGAAAAAAATATTGCAGTGGTAGTTTATTGTATTAATTATCTCTCTTTTACCTACAGGATATAAACAACCACGGAGGCTCAGTCTAATAAGCAGTAATCAAATACAATCTTCTGTTCTTAGCCAGGTTTACAATGTAAGAGCAATGGAACATCATGTGGAAATTAGTATAGAATTAGATTTTTCCTTTTTAATATGTTTGGAATATAAACCAATCTGAAAGTGAAAATAGACAGCTTTGAGTTTCAACTCCTATGAACCTCTTTGGTAAACTTCAGGACACAAAATTCATAGACTAGATCAAGTAAAGATATTAAGAGGAAACCTGTTTTACATGTTGCTTCTGTCTTTCCATTAAAATTATTATTTTCTTCTAGCTGAGGTTTCCTTTTTATTAACTTTGTTTTGTATTCTTTGGCAATGTCCTTACTTTTCTAAGCTTTTCCCTGTCTTGCTGGATTTGAGAGGATATTTGCACACATAACATGAACCAATGTTTGACCTTCTTTTTTTTCTTTTTTTTGTGCAATGAGTTACAATATGTGAACTGTGTTATTTGTACTTCTATTTTTTTATTGTATTTAGAACAGATTTTCCCGAATGAAAAATAATAATAAAAACCTGCATAACTATTTATTGATATATTCCTTGTATTTGATTTCTGCAGTCTTTTAACATTAATAGATTAAAATCTCCACTAAGTGGAACTTCTGAATCCAAGTCTGAAGAAATATTTTTTTATGAGTTTCTATGTAACAATCACTTTTCAAGAATTCTACCTACAATCATAAAAAAATTTATTGCCTGATTTATAGGGCCAAATCACAAATACTCACCTGCAGATTAGGTAGGACGTATCAAGATTATCTGTGCATTTTGCAATCCACAGGGAAAAAAACACAAACTGAGTAACTGAACAGTTTTTAATAGCAATTCTAAGAAAATAGCTTCAATTCTTCTCTAGATATTCTGCAAGGAGTAAAAAAACCCCTAACCCTGAGGTCTAAAACCTCAACCAGCATTCAACTCATGTTGCTTCAATTACTGCTGTGGAGCTGTGAGGATTTACATCAGTAAACTTGGCCCTAAATCTCTCAAATTACAATTTCTCTTTGTATTGGTTATTTAGCACTAATCCATATAATTTTGCCAAACACAAAATAGAACATATTTAGTGGAGGGAAAAGCACAAACAGAACACAGTTAAAAGGGATTTCCAAGCTTATAGGGAAATGTCAGTAGCTCCAACAAACAAACAATCACAAAGGTGTTACTGTGCAAATCATAGTATTGTTGTGTTACAAAAAGTTGAATTACCCTTTCTCACTTGTATTTATTTCTTAAAATGTAAGACAGTGAAGATGTAAAAAGCACAACTCTTTAACCATAAACAGATTGTTTGTGATTAAGTAACTTGGACTTACTCTTGTTTCCTTTATTAATGAGATTAGTCCTATTTCTTTACTGGCCCCGGTTCAGCAAAGCACTCAAATATGTGCATAAATCCTACTGATTTCAATGGGATCTACACATGTGCTTAAAATTAAGCACATGCTTAATTTCACTGCTAAATGGGGAATAAGAGAAATTAAAGTGGATTCCTCTTCCAAAACTGTGATTTGGCTCATTCGGTAATATTTTGCCATTTCAACTTGCAACATCAAGCAAAGCTAAGACTTTTATGATGAGCAAAATATAGCAAGTGAGCAAAATGAAACCAATTACTTTAACATTACTTTTTTTCTGAGTAATGACTATAGACTTTCTTCGAGGCAGCACATGGCACTTCTTGGACACTAGTGGAAACAAATTCAATGTATGTATTATACTGGCATCTCTGAAATCCATGTTTCCATAGAATAAGATATCTATAGACAAATATATTACTGATTGTATCTTCTCCTTCGTACTGCAAGATCTTACGCTGCTATTACAACTTCTGCAGTTTGCAGTATTTTACTGTGCATACATATTCACTTAAGCAGACTGTTTTGGAAGTAGGTAGAAAGTATATAAAACTTGCTGTCATACTTACAGTATCTGGCATCTTATATCTTCAAAGCATCTTAGTAAAACTTAATTAATTAATCTCTCTGCAATTATGAGTGCTCACAAGAAAAGGTCAGTGATGACACACTGTCAAGTCTCCAAGTGGTTATCACAGTTTCAAAGAGTCATAAATGCA
This sequence comes from Streptopelia turtur, assembly GCA_901699155.2. Taxonomy (NCBI): domain Eukaryota; kingdom Metazoa; phylum Chordata; class Aves; order Columbiformes; family Columbidae; genus Streptopelia; species Streptopelia turtur. The sequence goes on from CABFKC020000129.1 coordinate 47,616, forward strand.
TCTTTTCAGAACTCTTCCTTCTCCTCAGACCACTTTGCATGATGTTAGGAACACTTAGCTTCACCTTTGGAAAGGAATACAACCCTTTAAAAGCTTGACATTTTTGTGAATCAGAATTATCAACAATGCAGGAGACAGAAAAATGCAAGCAAAGCTTTCTAACAAATAACGGCTATAGAAAGTTTCTTTCCCTCACCAGAGGAAGTTTTGGATGAAACCCTGTTTGTCCACAACTTCAAGATGTTTGGGTGTGGAGCATACTTTTTGAATCAGTTTCCAAAGTAATTAGTAGATTACTTTGGATTAGTAGATTAACGATTCTAGCTAGACTCTAAAAAGCTGTTGGAATAGCAGTGGATCTTTTTTTCTTTGTCATATAGTTCTTAAATGTACTCTCCTCAGCTGATACACAATACTTAAGTAACTTCAGTGGCAGTATGTATTTGTGTTGTACATAGCTATCCCTTTTATTCAAATCTAAATGAGAAAGTATTTATGTGATGTTTTGCATATGCAACCATTGTTGCATTAATGAGTTACACTATGGCATTTTGACTGAATAAACAGTCCCAAGGACCAATTACTACTTTGCCGATGAATTAGCAGAAGGTTTTTCTCTCTTTTACACGCACACCCCCCCTTGTTCCCCAACCCACACATACCCCCAAACACACCAAAACATAAAAACCTTCGTAGCTTGGGCCTCCCATGCAGCTGCTCCCAGCATGCTTCCTGGTCTCAATGACACAGCAAGATTCCCCTTGCTACTACTAGCTCACCAAAATCTTCCTCCACTGAGTTTTTCTTAGAGCAGGGGTGTGACTTGACCTTACCATGGACAACTCCACTGGGTACCCACCTGTAATTCTTTTCCACAGTTGTGAGATATTGCCTAATCTTCTCTCAAATCCTATCTAACTCCAGCCAGCTGAGAACAAAGAGAGGGTCTTCTGAATCCCAAATTATGTACTGCTTGTGTCTGCCTTATTGTGCAATGCACAGAATGGGCTTACAAGAGTAACACAGCATGAAAAATGGGGCATAGTGTAGTGATGCTGCAGAACTGTATTCAAAATGTTTCTGTGCACTTCATGTGTCTTTTGTAAATCATCTAAACCCACAATGCTGAGTAGAGGGGGAAAAAAAGCCATATCAAACAGGAATCAAATATTTTAGAAGTCTCATTTAATGTAAATAATGTCAGTTCATTTCTCTTCCTAGGTATTTTATTCTTTTGTCAGTGGAACTAATGAAGTTAGGGGTAATCTTTTTGTTTCATTCTTGGAAAGTGCAGATCCTTGCACAAGCTGAGGTAACACCACCCCCTTCTGTTCACACTGATGCTAGGCTTAGACAGCCACACATCCAGCACAGCATAACACTGGTAGTCCAGTACCATTTGCACAGTTGAATAGCAAGAGTGAGTTTTACTGCTACAACTAAATCATGTTTACTGGACTATATATTTTCAATTAAGCTATTTTAGCAATTCTATAAGCCAGCTTATTCCGAGGATTTCTGGATAGCAAATTATTAAAATAGCTAAAACAGATTACAATTTTGCTTTAATTCTCTAGGATTTTTTCAAATATTTATTTATTCAAATTAAATATTAATTAATAAAAATACTTTTGGATTTTAGGGAGCACTTTTTGTTATCTGCAGCTTATTTTCATTTTTAATATGCATCTTTTCATTGTCAAAGCAGCATGTCTCTTCTGGTTTGTTATTGGGGAGCTCTCCTTTTATGAGATGGAAAGAATTTTACTTGTGTGCATTTTTGTTTTACAGACTCACTGCAATACATAGAAAATGCTTATTGCTTATATCTTATACTCAGGTAGGTTCCTCAGAATTACTTGATTAGTTCTTTAAGTTGATTAGCAGTCTAGTACATGAGTTTTCCAGTGAGACTACTCACTTTGACACAACTAAATCCAATGCTGTTGTTGCAGTTTCATGTTGATTTCTCTGTCTGGAAGAAGCAGCTTGAACAGTACAGTTCCCTCCAACCATGGAAGTTCATTTCCATCTAATGAACCAAAGCAGTGAACTGAACTGTGGCTGAGCGAGGTTAAACATAATTTAACTACACCCAAGGCTGTGGCTGTCAGCTTAGGGAAGTGGTCCAGGTCACAGAGCAGCTGTGTGAGCAGCACAAGCTGGGGGAGCAGTCCTGGAGCAGAAGTGAAGAAGGAGATGGGTGTGAGGGAAACCACTTGTATTTTTTGCTGCAGAAACTTGAGCAAAGGGCTCTTGAATAGAGGTGTGGTAGGTTCTCTTTTTCCCCCCATGAAGAATACAAGCATTTCAAATGGTAAAGAAAAGCTAAGAACATTCAGGAAGCTTTGAATAAATCAGAGAAGAAAAAGCATCTCTGTGGTTATTTCTAATGCTAATATATTTTTTACAAATATTCACTGCACATCCTGGCTGGTATGAGTGTAATTTCTATGTTTTCTACAATTCATACCTGAGGTCTTTAAAAGAACTGGGCTATGTAACTTTGTGGTTTATGGAAAACTCCCTATCCTGATGTAAGACATGTTTATTTACCTATTTATTCTGTGAGGCCCAGAAACTCTTATCCAGGGTGAATTGTCCCAATTATGAGTCAACCGATGAATTTACATCAAAGAAAGAAAAAGTTGTTCAGCTCTCTGGAGAAAACACACTGACTGCCTTCCAGTTTCACTGAAGCAAAGAGTTCTTGTGTTAGTCATGAAGCAATGTACGTGAAACACAACATTTGGTCTTTGTCATGGAAGATGTTTATTCACCACAAAGAGAGACTATGGGAAGACTCATCACTGTGTAGATGCAGTATATGCAAGATGTCATTTGGCACAGTTGTTATTGTGGGATGTTGTCCTGCTTGGACATCCTCACAGCCGCACAACCACATGGTGAGCAACCCATGGGCCATTCTGGGAAATGCTAGGGTGCTGCCAAAATAGGGAGAGAGGACAGTATATTTGCAAGGAACTGTCTGCCCTTTGGTTGGACCCAAAGAAGCTTAGGACAAAGCAACTTTTCTATCTATACCCACAGAGATCATTAAAACTACTGAATTATCCAAAATTTAGAGCAAACCCACAACCTTTTTCAGATTCCTAGACAAAACATATTGCTGGTGTGAGTGATATTTCATTGCTTTCAGTCTGTTTTTCAGATACTAATCTTGAATCCTGCTGATTAATGAGGTCTATGTGACAGGTGACTGAGAAAAGCAGAGACTAAGCTCACTGCTGTGTGCTCAGCCAGATTTTCAAGCACCACAAAAAAAGAGAGCCCAGATGAAGAAAATAAAACAGGGTGCTACAAAGGCAAAAAGAGGAGATGAGGGACGGTCCTAGGAAAGGGGGAACTTAATACTTCAGTGGAAGAGCTCAAATGAACTATGGTTGCTGTGGTGATTTTTGAAGAAGGCTTCCCCCCATCTGACAATCACCCAAAGGAGTTTCTCAGCTCTGTAGCTCTACGCTACATATGACGTAAGAGCCACTCACTTCTTGCTTGTATCAAGATAATAATTTCTGTGATCAAGAGACCATCTGTACCTAGCAATAAGTCATGACATGTCCATATGTGAAATATAAAGGATTGTAGGTAAAATCAAACCTTAGGTCTTCTTTCCATTGGTTGAGGGTAAGTACTCCCAGACTTCACACTGATGCAAACCTGTCATGAACAAGAACATCATCTGCAGAAAGGATTTAGGGGTGGTTTCTGCAATTCTGCAGTGACTTGGGAAAAAAAAAAAAAAAAAGAAAAAAAAAAAGAAAAAAAAAGTCTATATGTTGTTTATTTGCTTTGGTTT
>CABFKC020000130.1:0-51181 GCA_901699155.2 Streptopelia turtur
TGCTGCATTGGACGGTGTCGCAGCGGGCAGTGTGCAATGGACGGTGCTGCATTGGGCAGTGCTGCATTGGACGGTGCTGCAGCGGGCAGTGCTGCATTGGACAGTGTCGCAGCGGGCAGTGCTGCATTGGACAGTGCTGCATTGGGCAGTGCTGCGTTGGACGGTGCCGCACGTTGCTGCCAAACTCTTCTGTGTGCCCAAAGTGTCTGGCTGCTCCCGGGGATTTTGCAGGGGTGGGGTGGATCCTCACGTGGTGGCTTCGCTGGTGTTGAATTCGTGCCGTTTGCTAGAGCAGTGCTCTCCCGTCAGAGGATCTCAGCATCTAATAGTCCCACATGGTAATCAGATTTTGGAGACTCTTACCATTTAACGCTGAGAATACCCATGGAGAACTGGTAATACGAATGTCAGCTGAATTAGATTTCCTGTGATTTCTGGGGTTTGCAGTCATTTTCGTGGCACTACCTTGCAGTTTTGAGTAGATGTCAGTATGGTAAGTTACGTTGTTTTCATTTTTATTCCTTCTGTGCGTGTTTCCGCCTCAGCCCCTGCGGAGCCCGGGGTCCCGGCTGACACGGCTGCTGAACAGGGCCGGCTGCGGGGCGGCTGTGCCGCAGCAGTGGTACCGGCCGGGTGCGGAGCCGCGGCCGCGGGCACAGCCGCACCGGCGCCGGCGCGAGGCGGAGCGGCAGCCGCGCCGGCGCCGTGCCAGGCGGGGTTGGTGCTGCAGAGCCGCCCCGGGAGCCCAGCTCCTGCCTGTCGCTGTCCCTCGCGTGCTGCTCGCTGGCGTCACGCAGCGCTCCTGTGCACGCGTTCAGTGCCCGCGCACAGCGCGCCTTGCCCTCTGCACGATCTGACTGCGTTGTCATGCTCTATGTAACCTTTTCATTCGCAGTTCCTGCTGTAGCTGCCCCTTACCATGTACTTGCTCTCTCAACATAACGCTTTTCCAGAAATGCCATCTGACATCCTAGTATAATTTAAGACAGTGGGGTTTTTAGCTGTTTTTCCTCTAACCCTGGTTCCTGCAAAGCACATTTTCAGGTTTTAATTCCTCTTTTTTGTATTTTCTAATGAAAGCTGAATTTTGCTTAGTAATATTTTGTTCCAAGTTGCCAAGTTAGTCAAGAGTTTCGTGTCAGTGAAGGGGACAGGGAGCTCGAGGGTGGCAGTTCGGAGGTGCTGAGGTTTCGTCCTGCGCCAGTGGCGGCTGCGGTTAAATGGTGTTGCTGCCTCTGTCCTATCCAGTTCCTTCCGAGAGAGTTTCAGCTTTCCAGGCAATCACATTAATCTCTGAACATTTTATTTAGTGATTATTAAATAGCCGTGTATCAGTCATGCTACAAACAGAGCAAGTAGTTTCATAGGTGGTGCGTCTTTCACTCTCCATTTTTCGACTCTGAATCTCGGCACCGCGTCCGTTCAGTGAGTCTGAGGAACGCGGGTCACAGTGGTGCGGCCGGTTCGCTCGCGGTGCGGCCGGTTCACCTGCGGTGCGGCCGGTTCACCTGCGGTGCGGCCGGGTTCGCTCGCGGTGCGGCCGGTTCACCTGCGGTGCGGCCGGTTCGCTCGCGGTGCGGCCGGTTCGCTCGCGGTGCGGCCGGTTCGCCGGCGGTGCGGCCGGCCCGGATCGCGGTGCGGCCGGTTCGCCGGCGGTGCGGCCGGTTCGCCGGCGGTGCGGCCGGCCCGGATCGCGGTGCGGCCGGTTCGCCGGGGCTGCGGCCGGTTCGCCGGGGCTGCGTCCGGTTCGCCGGGGCTGCGGCCGGCCCGGATCGCAGTGCAGCCGGTTCGCCGGGGCTGCGGCCGGTTCGCCGGGGCTGCGGCCGGTTCGCCGGCGGTGCGGCCGGCCCGGATCGCGGGCCGCAACTGGGGGCTGGAGGGTGCGGGTTTTACAGCAGCGTCATGCGCTGAGCAGGAAGGAGAAGCCGTGTGGCTTTAAATCCCGCGGGCCCGGAGCTGCGCGGGGCGGGCGGGCGGCGCTGCCCGGCCGGATGGAGCCGGGCGTGCGGCGGAGGGAACCGGGGGCGGCCGGGCCCGGGGGCGGCGGGGCGCGGAGGGCGGCCCCGGCGGAGGGCGGCCCCGGCGGAGCCCGGCGCGGGGCGCTGCCCCGGGCCCCGGCATGTTCCTGTGCTGCTGCACCTGCGTGTGCTGCCCCCGGGACTGGGCCGAGCCCGGCAAGGTGAGGCTGCGCCACCCGCTGCCGCGGCGCTGGCCGTGCCGCTCGCGTCCTGCGGCATCGGCCCCGGGAACGCTGCGTTTGCCCCGACGCTGCTGTTGCGTTTCTGGGGTGGTTTTTTTATATGGCTTTTCTTCACTTCGCACGCTGGGAAGTATGGAAGAGGCTCCTGTCTGAGTGAGCGCTGCGAACCGTAAACAAGATGAAACGTGGTGCTGTTTTGGGGGGGTTTCTGTCTGTGTTATTTTGGGGTTTGGCTTGTATGATACAATGAGCAATGACAAGTAAATGCAGCCCCATGTCAGACAGAGATGTTTGCATTGGTAGCTCTTTAAATGTGACCTTGTTTCGCTGTTTTAGCTGTGCAAAATGTGTGGCCAGCAAGTAGTAAACAAACTGCAGAATCATATTTTTTCCTCCAGGTAAAAAAATAGTAAGTGTCCTGTTTCTGTGGGCTGGTGACCTTCAGGCGTGAACAAGTACTTTTCCTTGGTTTCCTTTGGCTGTATAGCTGGGCGCTGCCCTTTCACAAGTCCGAGTTAATAATGAGCTGTATTTCCCCCACGTTTTTTAAATATTGAAGAGAGGCAGTAAGGGCTTTGACACTCTGGTGGCCACTGCAGAGTAGGAGATATTTCTCTGTGAGGTGTTGCCGTCAGCTCTCCAGGGCATTGTGGCTCAGTGTCTGGGGAAAAAAGAAATATGGGATCCAGACTTATTTTTGCTATTTGCCATAGCTGAAAGTTTGCCCAGGGTCTGTTATCATTTGCAGAAGGCATGGTTGAGAAATAGCACGGCGTTACCATTGTTTTTGAAGCATATATGTCTAATCATGTTTATTTAAGAGTCTCATCATTTTCCGCTGGGAGATCTGCATCTCAGGTCCGCTTTCTCTGCCCGCCTTCCTCGGTGCCCGTGACAGAAGTGGCACAGGCGGCTCTGGGGAGCAGCTCTGCGGCGCGGGAGGAGAGGGGCGGTGGTTCAGAGCCCCCGTTCCAGGCTGACCGACGCGTACATGCAACGTGAGGCTAAAGCCTCCCCTCTAGCAGCCGGGGAGCACGGTGGCGCTGCCGCCGTGTCTGTGCGCTGCGCGTGGGGCGCCCGGCAGCTCCCACCGGCGCCGCGGGGACGCTGCTGCGGGAACGGGGCCTCCGGGTGGTGTGCCGCTGGAACGGGGCCTCCGGAGGGGGTGCTGCGGGAACGGGGCCTCCGGATGGGGTGCTGCGGGAACGGGGCCTCCGGAGGGGGTGCTGCGGGAACGGTGCCTCCGGATGGGGTGCTGCAGGGACTTCTCACTTTTTGCAAGAACACTGAAAGCAACATAGTGACTTCAGTGTTCAGTCATGGCAGTGCCTGCGGTGGATGTCGGAGCAGCGCCCTGTCACCTCACCCTGCTGGTGTCCCTGGAGCGCACCTTTCCCTTGTGCGCTCGCTGTTGAGTCTCCAGGCTGTGAGGCGCAGGCGCGTGTGTCCCGGTGCCGCGCTGCCCCCACGTGTCCCGGTGCCGCGCTGCCCCCGCGTGTCCCCGTGCCGCGCTGCCCCCGCGTGTCCCCGTGCCGCGCTGCCCCCGCGTGTCCCCGTGCCGCGCTGCTCCCACGTGTCCCCGTGCCACGCTGCCCCCGCGTGTCCCGGTGCCGCGCTGCCCCCGCGTGTCCCCGTGCCGCGCTGCCCCCGCGTGTCCCCGTGCCGCGCTGCTCCCGCGTGTCCCGGTGCCGCGCTGCCCCGCGTGCCCGCGGCGGAGCCGGCCCCGTGGGCAGCGCTGGGGTTCGGCCGGGCCGGGGGCGCCGGGCGCAGCTCCCACTCACAGCTGCAGGCGGCAGGCGAGCTGCTGCGCTGGGTGAGTGTCCTATGAGAAAGGCTTTGGATAAGGGAACAATACGTCGAGAAATGCTGTACGGGAATGGCAAGGAGTATGTTCACAGGAAACGTGAACCGTGCTGGTTTGAAATATTTATCTTTCTGTGTAAACTTTGATTGGATCAGCTGCTCCCAGGATGAATTTTGGTTGCAGTCACTCTGGGTTCTACTGCAGAAAATCCTACAACTGAAAATAAATGAAATGACCTGAAGTAATTGTAGAAGCGCAGCTGCTGCGCTCGTGCGCAGGGGAGGTGCCCTGGGACCAGGCACCCGGGGGCGCCTGGCGCGTGGGACCGTGGCAGAGGGACATCGGGACCGGGCCGGCCCCGCTCGCCAGCCGCCTGCTCAGTGCAGAGGCGTTTTCTCCCAGGCCAGGCTGCTTCCAGTGCCTTGCGCGCCAAATTTAATGTGCAATCTGAGGATTAAACTCTGTTCTTTACAAATGAATATGTAAGATGTAATAATAATCTGTGTTTATCAGATAGCAGCTCAAAGTGTAAAGAACCCTCAAAACTGCTCTCTGGGAAGTGTTAACGATCATTTTGCATCTAAGGCAGTAAGATGTGACTCACATTGGGGAAACCAGAATGAATTTTTTAAAAAAGGGCAAAAAATCCTGTTGTTTTACAGTCACTTTCCAATAGAAACTTGTATAATTTGTTTCCCGATCCACCCTCAGCCAGTTCCTATACTTAGCTTTTGTTCAGCTTTACCTCATTTCCTGTCCTTATTATTGTAGCTTCTGTCCTGATTGGCAATCCCCTCTTGACTAAAAGTCTTCAGCTGCTAAGATATACATCAGATATCTTTGCTGTGTCGTCCTTTTTCACCTCAGAAATCAAGTTCCCGCGAGCCCTTGTGTGTAGTTCCGTTCTTTCCCGTTTCTCGGCTCGCTCCTGGTCGTGCCTGGCCCGTGACGGCGCTGTCCCTGCCCAGCGGCACCGCCGTTTGCCTCTTGACGGGTCTGTAGCTTTGCCAAACCATTTCTGAATTGGTTGACGTTAACCAAGCCTTGCTCTCTTGCATTCAAAACCATCTTTTCTCAGGGTTTCAGAAGTTTGGGGTCAAGAAGGCGACGGTCCCGACCCGACAGGTCGAGTGGGGTGTGCGGGCGGGGAACCTGCGGGTCTCGCTGGTGCAGCCACACGGTGTCACCGGGCGGCAGCACCGGCCACCGGTCCCTCCGCCCCGGCCGGCGCTGAGCTCGGGCATTGCTGCTGCGGGCAGACAGGAGGGAAGCACAACTGTCTGCTGTACAGATAAACCGTGTCTGCCCCGGAAGAAGCAGCACGTGGAGTCACATCTTCATTTCCTGTTGAGCTGGGTGACAAGGTGGTGGCAGTCAGGCTGCGGCTGGCTTCACCACATTGGCGTTGGGGCCCGCGGTCGGTTTTGCAATGGGCCAGTTTTGGGGACACTGCCTGCCCGGTGGGGCCGGTGCCACCGCGGCTCGGGTGTCGAAAGGTGGCGCCCAGGGACGTGACTGCTGGCCGATGACTGCGTTTCACTGGATACATCGAAGGTACCTCGTGGTAATTAGTCATCTTTAAATATCTCAGTTGTACCTCACGAGATTCTGTACCTGGCTTCACACAAACATGCGTTTAGATGGTTTAATGCAGATCTGTAGTGGTACTGGGGCCGAAGGGCCTCAGCATGTTTGGCATTGTACAAGTGCTGAGAGAGAGAAATGAGGAAGAGCGCAGCAGTGAGGGATTACAGCGTCGTCACGAGCCGCGGTGGCTGCGGGCTCGTCCCCGTGTCGGGCGCTGGGGTGTCCTGCGGCCGCTCGGTGTCGCGCTCGTAGAGGCGGCTGTTCCCGCAGCCAGCGGGAGTTCGGGGTTGCTGGCAGCGCGGCGGAGGCCGCGGCGCACCCCAGGGCTCCCACGCTCCGGCTCGTGCCTTGTTGGGCAGGGCTTGTGTCCGGGTCAGCTCCGCAGGAAGGCAGCAGAACGCTTCTGCTTCCGCCTCCTTTGACTCCGCAGAATGAGAAATATTACCAAGCTCACGCTGGGATGGAAACGAGAAAATTGAAGCTAAATCTGAGAACCATGCATTCTAAATAATCTCAGGTCCCCCTTTCTATGGATATCTTCCTGCTCACAAAATTCATTGAATCTAAAGGGACTTGATCCTTAATATTGCCAAAATATACTTTCTGTAAACCTTCTACTTGGTGCAATTTGCAATCTTCTTTCTTTTAGAGGGAAAAACAATATACGGTGTTCCACGCTGACATCCAGGAGTAAGTGCGTTGGACGCGGGAGGGTTCCCGGGCCCGTCGCCCAGCTGCGGTTTGCGGCGCAGCAGCACCGCAGAGAGCAGCGTTCTCTCCTGCGGCGGCAGCGCGCGGGCGCCTCGCCGCGGAACACGCCTCCCGGCAGAACGCTGAGCGGCCTTGGTGGTGCTACCGTCTGCCTTCAGAACTCGCTCTTCTGTTTCTGCAAAGAACTTTCTCAGGCACTTTTAATTTTCGCTGTTCTGTTTGTTTGCGTTATTTTATGGTGGGTTTCTCCCCCCTCCCTAAAAATTTCATGTAAAGATTCGTTAAACAGTTTGTCAGTGTGGAGTTGAGGCGCAGCTCAGCACCCGGGGCAGGAGGTAAATAACTGTGTATGCAGCTGGAGCGTGCGGAGGCTGCGGAGCCAGGAATGGTCCCCTCTATGGAGCGCTCAGGTCACGGCCGCAGCGACCGCGCGGCACGGCTGGGAACGCGGAGCACACGAGGCCGCGCTGCGAGGGACGAGGCCGCGAGCGATGCCCTTTGTTCTCCTCTGCTGTTTATTGCACGTGAGGTGTCAAGTCGAGATCTTGCTGCCTCTCGCTGCCGCTCCCCGCGGGTGCCGGTCCCTGCTCCTCACGTCCCGGCAGCCGCGCCAGCCGCGCTGTTAATGAGGTCAGTGAGGGCGTTTCCTCGCAGGAAGCCCCAGGTGCGTGACTCGCCGTGAGGCCCCGGCCGTCTCCGCGTGCCGCGGTGCTGCCTTCGGCCCCCGCGTGAAGGAGCTGAGCAACCGGCGGGTGTTTGGGCGGTGAGTTCTCCGGCACGGGGTGCGCAGTCAGAGCTGTGATTAATCACCTGATTAATCACACCCGGGCTGCTCTCACGGGCGCCGCCCTCGCTCCCGCTGTCCTTGCCCTTGTGCAGCGTGGCGCGTTCCGGTCACGTTCCCGGAGCTCGGGACGGAGGGGAGCAGGAGCCGAGCGGTCTGCGCAGCGGGCTTGCCCCGAGCCCGCCGGTTCATACCCCGCGGTGTCCCGGTGCGCGCCTGCGGCGTGCGCGTTCGCTGCAGCAGCTTTGAAAGAAGGGCGAAACACCTTTAGAGGAACTGTTGTGTTTAACCTGCAGCAATGCCAGAAGGCTGTGTGTCGCAGAATAGGTGTTATGCATAGAAAAACTCTTGCAGGAGGGAGAGCCTGATGGTGTTGCAAGTGCTGGGGATGTGATGGGATCTTGAGGGGAGAAAGCACAAGGTCCTCGCGGGATTTCACTGGACTCCTGGCAGAGCCAGCGCGGGTTGGGGCCGGCGGCCGAGCGGTCCGTGCGGTCCGTGCCGTCCGCCCCGTGTGCCGGAGCTGCGGTGCCGCCAGAGGGACTCGCTGAATCGGTACAAACACTGGCCATCACGGGATTTGATTGACCAGCCTCTCCTCAGGACAGCTGCCAGTTTCCTTAAATTAATAATGTCACCACCATTTCCCAAGGACCCGGGTTGTGCTGAGTCTTCCCCTTCTAAAGCCTTGTCAATGTGGAGAAAGTACTTATGTTATCTCAGTTCTGTTCCAGAACAGCGCTGTAGCTGTTCAGTTTCTCTTCTGTTGCAGATGCGGGAGGATGACCTGAGGAGGTAAGCTGAAGTCAATTTAAAAGGGGAGAAGATAAAGTTTATACAAAGTTTTTCTGCCACAAAACTCATGTCTGAGAAGAAGAGTGTACTACTTGTGTAATTGATAGTAATTACACACACAAACACGCTAATGAGACCCACCTGGGAGTACATCAGGCTGATAGGAGCTCCGTATTGCTCGTGTTGAACCGCGGGAGCTGGTTTTCGCTCCACGTGGGCATCCCTGACCCGCGGGCCCCGCGTCCTTCAGCAGCGCACGGGAGAGCCGGGCCCGTGGCGGTCCCGAGAGCCTTGGTGACGCCGCAGGTGTGGGAAGGGGCACCTTACCGAACCCGTACCGAACCCGTGTGTTCTCTGTGCAGTACTGATGTCGTGCATGTTGTTGGTCCCAGTGATTAATATGAAGTCTCGGCACTGACTTTCCATTGAACTATCCAGAGATATCCAGGGTTTCTAGAACTAAACCCGCTTAAGAGAGCAGTTGATATTTCTGCAGTCGCTGCAGACTGGAAACTGATATTCTGTGGTTTCCAGCAACTGAACTCCTCCAGAAACTGGATCCGTCGAGTTCTCCATGTATCTGCCTGGTTTTCCCACCGTGTGATGGGGGCGCGGGGCAGGACTGTGCGGTTGCTGTGTTAAACCAGAGCTGTGGAGCGTTGAAACTAGAGAAGGGGGTGCAGTTGACTCTAATAGCATTTTTTGTTTTGTAAAGTATATGTTCACAAGACAAATATGGAAACGTGTTCTGCATTTGGGGAGCAAGCTGTGCATTGGCTGGTGGTGGTTTAAATGACACAACGTGGGATGCCCTCCGGTGTTTAAATCACGCTGCTGGTTCTGGGAGGATTAGAAATGAGTACCACGGAAGCTCGTTTGCTAAATGCGTAGGACGTGAATCACAACCTGTTTATCCATCGTGCTCTAGGGCTGTTTTCTGCATCTAGAGAAGCCAAGATGTGTATCTGGTTTTGCGTGGCTGAAACGCGATTGAAGCAACCGTGGTTTTGGTGATGTAAATGGCAGCAGCGCCGGGCGCCGCTGCGGGACTTCGCCTTTGGGAGCAGCGGCGGGGCTCGGGAGACAGAGCCGCGTTACGGGCGAGGGGGCGGGGCCTGGGCGGGCGTCCGGCCGACCGGGCACCGGGGGGACCCTTAAGGGGCGGGGCTCCCCGGGGGCGGGGCCGGGGGCGGGGCTCCTCAGGGGCGGGGCCGGGCCAGGTCCCGGCGGCGCGCGGCGGAGCAGCCATGCCGGAGCCATGCGCGGGGAGCGCGCGCTGCTGCCGGGCCGGGCCCAGGAACCGCGGGTACAGCCGGGCTGAGCCGGGACGGGACGGGACCGGGCCTGGCTGAGCCGGGACGGGCCGGGACGGGCCTGGCTGAGCCGGGACGGGCCGGGCCGGGGGCGCCGCGGGGTCCCCGCGGCCGCAGGAGCGGGGTCGGTACCGGGCCCGGCCCGCCCAGCGCGGGGTCGGTTCCGCGTTGGCTCCGCTGCCCCCTCCCGGGGCGGCCGCTGTCGGGCTCAGCTCCGCGCTGTCCCGGGAGGGAGCGTCGCGGGGCGGCCGCGCTGCCCGGGCCGCCCTGCCTTCCAGCGCGGCGGGGTTCGGTTTGGCGCTGGTGTGCGCTGACAGCGATTGACCTGGCCCGGCTGAAGCGGGGCTTGTCCTTGGGCCCCGCCGGTGCTCCCGGAGCAGCGGGTGCGGGTGCGGGCAGGGCGCTGGGGCAGGGCCGAGCGGCGCTTTGCGCCGGGTTCCTGCGGTACCGTGGCAGATCGCTGGTTTTCTGGCAGGTTTTGTCGCTGCTGGCTGTCACACAAGCAGGTGAAGCACTGGGAATAACTCGGGTTTGCTGTATACTTGATCTGCGTGGTTTCTGTTACCTTCTCTGTCTTCTTACTCGCCAGTTGATGGAACTGCTGACTTTGTACCAGAACTTGAGAGAGCTCAGCCTGCCAAACCTGAGTGCCCAGTTGTGGGCTGGAGTTTTTGGTTGTTTGAAGCCATTAAGTTGGCTTAAGTATGAGGGGTTTGCCCTTTCCTCAGTTTTTACAGATGTTTTTAAAGCACGTGAAGCTCAGTTTATGGATACTGTACTCTGGCCGGCTGAAAAAGATGCAGAATTGCATCAACTTGTCAAGCTGATTGGCATAAAGAGGGGGTTTCTGTTGGGGAAGCGGTGGCGAGCACTGACGCCTCTCTCTGTCCTCGCGCAGATCGAGCGGCTGGACGTCAGCAGCCTCGCGCAGAGCTCCAGCGCGGTGGCCTCCAGCGCGGACGGCAGCATCACCGCGGACTCTGTGGACGGGACGCCGGACCCGCAGCGCACTAAAGTGGCCATCACGCACCTGCAGCAGAAGATACTGAAGCTGACCGAGCAGATCAAAATCGAACAAACAGCCCGTGATGACAACGTGGCAGAATACCTGAAACTGGCCAACAACGCAGACAAGCAGCAGAGTGCCCGCATTAAACAAGTGTTTCGAGAAGAAGAATCAAAAGTCAGCACAGACCATCTTGCAGCTGCAGAAGAAACTAGAACACTACCATCGAAAGCTGCGAGAGATTGAACAGAACGGGATCCCTCGGCAGCCGAAGGATGTCTTCAGGGATATGCATCAGGGCTTGAAGGATGTTGGAGCAAAAGTCACTGGCTTCAGTGAGGGAGTAGTAGACAGCGTGAAGGGTGGGCTGTCCAGTTTCTCCCAAGCCACGCATTCAGCAGCAGGAGCTGTGGTTTCCAAACCCCGGGAGATTGCCTCCCTCATAAGGAACAAGTTTGGGAGTGCAGACAACATTGCTAATCTGAAAGACTCCTTAGAAGAAGGCCAGGAAGATGGGACAGGAGGCAAGGCTCTAGGTGTTATTCAGAACTTTCAGTCAAGCCCAAAGTATGGCAGTGAAGAGGATTGCTCCAGTGCCACATCAGGCTCCGTGGGGGCCAACAGCACGACAGGAGGCCCTGTGGGAGCTTCCAGCTCCAAAACAAACACTCTGGATATGCAGAGCTCAGGGTTTGATGCAATACTGCATGAGATTCAAGAAATTCGAGACACACAGGCAAGACTGGAAGAATCGTTTGAGGATCTTAAGGTTCGCTATCAGAGGGATTACTCGTTGATAATGCAGACGCTGCAGGAGGAGCGGTACAGGTACGTGCTCTTGTGCTCTGTGTCGGTACCGAGTCCCCGGGCCGCGGAGCCCGGCAGTGCTGCTCAGCAGCCTGGTTCGGACGGGGGTTTGTGTCGGTACCGAGTCCCCGGGCCGCGGAGCCCGGCAGTGCTGCTCAGCAGCCTGGTTCGGACGGGGGTTTGCAGCTTCCTCAGGATTTTGCCCTCCCAGCTCTGTCGTTTGTAAATATTGGTATTTTGCTGCTTGTCTCCTTTTCTGCACAAGAAAAAAATAGCAAGGAAAAAGGTTATTTTGGAGTGTTTTCAAAACAAAAGGTTGAGCCAAAATGTTTAGAAAGGTGTATCAAAAGAGCAGGAGTACATTGATGCAGTTACTGCTGTCCAGCCGGTGCTTTGTCTCGCAAAAGTCCTGTGGAGGTTTGGGCCAAGCAGGAGACAGGGGACGTGTGGGCCGTATCCTGACCCTGCCTCCTCCACCCCTCGGGTCCATATCTGCCAGAGAAAGAAATATCCAGCTTTCTTGGGGCTCTTCAAGAAGACATGATCTTGCCGTGTGCCAGAAGCAGGATCTGCCCTTCCCTTCTCTGCTCAGCCCCCCAGGGGCAGGGTTTGGTGAAATGAAGTGAAACTAAATGTCAGATATGGCAGTGCCCTTGTCCTGGAGGCCGCGTCCCCCGGGTGGAGCCCTGGTTCCAGCGGCCGTGCCCTCGCTGCGAGGCGGGAGAGGCGCAGGGTGGCGGCAGCGCGGCCTGTCCCTGCCCCCGCCCCGGCGGCGGCTGCTGGGGACTGTCCCCGTCCCCTCCCTGCGCAGGCCGCCCCGAGCTGCCCGGCGCGACGCCGCGGCCCGTCCCACGCCGGCGCCGCGGCTCGTCCCAGGCGCTGCCCTCTGCCGCCGCTCCGGACAGCGCGGTCCTGACCCACAGGACTGTTCAGCTCTGCTTTTTAAGCTTGACGTAGCGAATCGGGGGCCCCGCTCGCGGCGTGGTGGAGGGCAGCAGGCTGGTGTAGCGCGGGCGCTCGTGGTCAGCGCGCGGCGGGGCCGGGCGCGCTGGCTGCGGACAGGCTCGCTGAAGCGCCGTGTGCCGCTTGCTGCCGCGCTTTGCCCTGCAGCTCGTTAGACGTGCTGGTGCCAGGTCACTGGAAAAACAAGTGAAAAGGCCTGACCTGCTAGCATCTGGTAGAGACAGCAAGCTTTCTCTGCGCTTTGCAAAACTTGGGCAGACAAAGCCAGACAAACACCACTTTCTAATCCTGCTTTGCAACAATCAGCGATTTGACTGAAAACAGAGCCCAGCGCAGCAGATTTGGTTCCTCGTGCCTCATTGTCATGAAGTCACACACCAAAGCGGTGCCAAGTTTGGTGTCCTGCTCCCCAGCAGAGGGGCTCCTGCTGTGTGGGGTTGGTCCCACATGTACAGCGCCCGTTCCTGGCGGAACACGGGTGTGAGCGCAGGACAGCGCCCGTTCCTGGCGGAACACGGGTGTGAGCGCAGAGCAGCGCCCGTTCCTGGCGGAACACGGGTGTGAGCGCAGGACAGCGCCCGTTCCTGGCGGAACACGGGTGTGAGCGCAGGACAGCGCCCGTTCCTGGCGGAGCGCGGGTGTGAGCGCAGGACAGCGCCCGTTCCTGGCGGAGCGCCGGGTGTGAGCGCAGAGCAGCGCCCGTTCCTGGCGGAGCGCCGGGTGTGAGCGCAGAGCAGCTGAAGGAGCGGGCTGAGTGCGGCCTGGGGACTGATGTGTGCATGAGTTCAACCGGCCAGTTGTTCCCTGGGGCTGCCAAGTGTCCAGCCCGGCTCACGGGTCCTCCCACCGCTGCAGCTCGAGGTCAGGCCTGTCCTGCTCCATCAGCCGCTGCCGAGCGCTCCCCGGGGCGAGCCCAGAGCCCGGCCACTGACCGGGCAGCCTGGAGCAGAAAGTTCCTGGGACTGTCTGTATTGGGCTTATTAATGCTTAAAAAGGTAGTAGTTCAGACCTGCCACTTGGAACGTTGATGTGAGTTAATGACAGAGGCCCGTTAAAGCCCACGGAGCGCCGTTGTCTCTGCAGGCCTGCGGAGCCGAGCAGGGAACTGCACAGTCCACAGGGAGCTCAGGGGCTCAGCCAGGAGCTCAGCCAGATTAATATCTTTTTCTACAAAATGGGTTCTTGTTGGAGAGCCTCTGTATTTTAGAACACGCTGAAGATAGAAGGCGCGGCGCCCCGCGGGACGGGCTCCGCGGCGCCCCAGGGCAGCGCGGCTGCTGGAGCAGGAGCTCTGCTCCTCGGCCCTTCAGGAACGGTGGGAGCGGAGGCTGTGGTTTGAAGCTGGGGATGCAAGTTAATCATAATTAGCTTTTAAAACCATAAATACCTCATAACTCCGCTCTGTTTCTGGGAAGCTTTCAAAAACAAGCACTGAGTTCAGTTAGAGCTTAAAAAAATAAGTGTTTTGGAGAAGCCTTTGCTCGTAGGGCAGCGCTGAGTATTTGTGCCTGGAAGCTGGAACAAAGCACACTCGTGACATTTGCTCAGCTGGTCTTGGTCCGTTTCCCCTTTTGTAGATGTTCTACTTTTTTGCGGGTTCTGATCGTTTTTCCTTGTGTGTTTGTGCAGATTCTGTTTATCAGCTGTGGTGCGGCCGTGGCCTCCTCGGTCTCCTCCCTCTCCCTGCTCCCAGTCTCGCCTGTCGCCGGAGCTGCTGGTTTGGAACCAGCGCCAGGGCAGGGACTCGCTGGTGCAGTCGCTCCGGTTCTCCCGCCCGGCAGCACCTGGCGAGGCCGGGTGGGCAGCACTGCCCTGCCCGTCCCCAGCCTGTCCCCTGCCCGCAGCCCGTCCCCGGCCCATCCCCAGCCCGTCCCCAGCCCGTCCCCGGCCCATCCCCAGCCCGTCCCTGTCCCCAGCCCGTCCCCAGCCTGTCCCCTGCCCGCAGCCCGTCCCCGGCCCGTCCCCAGCCCGTCCCCGGCCCGTCCCCGGCCCATCCCCAGCCCGTCCCTGTCCCCAGCCCGTCCCCAGCCCGTCCCCGGCCCGTCCCCAGCCCGTCCCCAGCCCATCCCCTGCCCGCAGCCCGTGCCAGCCCGGGGCACCGCGCGGCTGTGCCGGGGCTGAGCTGCTGAGCAGGGCAGGTCCTGTTGGCCTCTTGGCCGTGGCGTGTTCCTCCCGCAGCCGGAGCAGCCACTGAAACATCCCGGCGCTTATCTCATCGGCTGGGAGGTGCTGGTTGTTTACTGATAGGAGCGGGGACTTTCTGTGCTATCGAGACCGAAATAAAGTTCCTGCTGAGTATTTTCATCTTGTGTGTCCCCTCAGGAACCCGTTTGTACGCGGTGAGTCATGAGCTCACGTATTTGGAGCGTGGCCAGCCCGGCGGTTTGGGTTTCTTCCCTGGCCCAGCAGCCTCGGAAGGGGCATTTAGGTCTCTCACGCTCCTGTCAGGAGAAACCCATCGGCCAAAATACCAGATGCCGGTGCCTTCGTTTATCTGATTTTTGCTCCAGTCTAATTGTTGGACTCCAGTCCGTTCTCGTGGTTTATTTTAAATAGATCAGACGTGCTGTCTTTGAGCTGTGGAAGGGCTGAGAAGGCGTTTGTGGAGCACACGGGCCGGGGCTGAACCAGCACCGACCCCCTGCGCCCGCCGGGGCATCCTGCTCATAGATCCTGCCCTTAGCTGTCCCTCCTGTAGAAACCGGTGCGCTCGGAGCGTAACAGATGTATTTGGACGACAAATAAAAATCAGGCCAAATGTCGTATGCCACAGCTAGAAGAAGGAGGTCCATCTCGAGAGATGCTTGAACAGAGGCGTCGGACTCGGTTCACAGCGCCGCGTTCAGCATCGGTTTGGCCAGAGCACTTACCGAGTGCAGCTAAAACGCCTTTCTCATCCCATCTTCCCTCACACACACTGTATTAGCCGCATATTTTGCAGCCGTTACTTTAAAATATCTTAAAGCTCTTAAAAAACAAAAGAGATGGCCATAGTTGTGTTGTGTGGCCTGTTTCCTTTTTCCAGTCTGGTCCCTGATGCCGTGAGTCACAGAAAACGTGTGGAAATCCAACATGGCTTTTTAAAGTGACGTGTCCCCGCGGGTGAGCGGGTGCGCGACTCAAGCGTCCCCGAGCGCCGGGCGGCGGCTCCGGTGCCGCGCTGGAGCTCCTGCAGCTCGGGCTGCTCCTTCTAAGGAGAATTTTCACACTCTAGCTCCTGAAAAATAATTCTCAGCCTCCAATGAGGAATTTCCGTGGCTGAGATGCAGTGGGTGTGAGGTTCGGGCGCCGCTCTGCTCGCAGGCGGGCTCAGTCTGTTGCACAGGGACGGTGAATCTCGTCCGCACGCTCTCGACAGACGTCCCGTCCCTCGCGTTTCCAATGGCTCTGGGGCGAGCGGGAGCCGTCCTTGTCCTTCAGCGGGACAGCCCTGCTTTGGGCCCAAAGTCACATAAACCCCTCCGGGCTTTTCAAATTTGGACACCAGTAGAAAACAGTGGGGAAAAATAAGAGTTTCCTAAATTGCAGATAATGGGACAAAGAGTAAAAAGGAGATAAATGGAGGAAGCGTAATTTCAAAAATAGGTCTGGGTAGGTTGTAGGGGAGGGGTTTTTGGGTTTTGGTGTTGCTGTTTTGTTGGGGGGTTTGTGTGTGTTTGTTTTAAATAACCCAATGGCAGCAGTTGCCCAGCAGCAGTTTCTGACAGCGCAGGCGATCCCGGGGGCAGCCGTGGGGGACACGGGGTGCGCGGGGACACGGGGTGCGCGGGGATGCGGGGTTTGTGGGGACATGGGGTGTGCGGGGACGCGGGGTTTGTGGGGACGCGGGGTGCGCGGGGACGCGGGGTTTGTGGGGATGTGGGGTGCACGGGGACGCGGGGTGCATGGGGACGTGGGGTGCACGGGGACGCGGGGTGCATGGGGACGTGGGGTTTGTGGGGACGTGGGGTTTGTGGGGACGCGGGGTTTGTGGGGACGCGGGGTGCGCGGGGACGCGGGGTGTACGGGGACGCGGGGTTTGTGGGGACGCGGGGTGCGCGGGGACGCGGGGTGTACGGGGACGCGGGGTTTGGGGGGACGCGGGGTGCGCGGGGACGCGGGGTGCGCGGGGACGCGGGGGACGCGGGGTGTTCGGGGACGCGGGGGACGCGGGGTGCGCGGGGACGCGGGGTGCGCGGGGACGCGGGGTGCGCGGGGACGCGGGGTGTACGGGGACGCGGGGACGCGGGGTGTGCGGGGTGCGCGGGGCCGAGCCTGCCCTGCTGCTGGTGGCATCGTGCCGCAGTCCTGCCTGCCTGTGTTTGCAGCCTTTCCTTATGTTTCCTGTAGATTGAGATAGTTTTGACGTTATTAAAATACAATTGTTTCTTGTTAGAGAACAGGATTTAAGCTGCCTGGCAACAACTGTTTTATCAAGGGCGTTTATGTGGGAGTAGGTTAAAGTATCATGATATTTTCAGAAATGCTTAAGTCCCTTTTTGTGTAATAAACTCACTGGAGAATGTTGTAATATATTAACAAGCTGAATATATTTCAAGTAATTGATGCTGCCGTTGGGACTCGGAGTGGGGTTAGTTGGGATTTCTTGGTTGTTGACAAGTGGCTTTAAGTCGTGTGGGAACAAATGGCAGTATTAATTATCTGGGCTCCTTCTTCATTAGACGGTCCTCACATGGCCATTCCATTCCCTGTCTGCAGCCTGTCCGTCCTGGGAAACCCGCTCTGGCGTGGGTGGGAGCGGCTGGCGGGGCCGGCCGGGCTGGGCTGGGCGCCACCCGCTGGGCTGGGCTGGGCTGGGCGCCACCCGCTGGGCCGGGCTGGGCTGGGCGCCACCCGCTGGGCTGGGCTGGGCTGGGCGCCACCCGCTGGGCTGGGCTGGGCTGGGCGCCACCCGCTGGGCTGGGCTGAGCTGGGCGCCGGGCTGGGCTGGGCGCTGGGCTGAGCTGGGTGCTGCCCGCTGGGCTGGGCTGAGCTGGGTACCGGGCTGAGCTGGGCGCTGGGCTGAGCTGGGCGCCGGGCTGAGCTGGGCGCCGCCCGCTGGGCTGGGCTGAGCTGGGCGCTGGGCTGAGCTGGGCGCCGGGCTGAGCTGGGTGCTGCCCGCTGGGCTGGGCTGAGCTGGGTGCCGGGCTGAGCTGGGCGCCGGGCTGAGCTGGGCGCTGGGCTGAGCTGGGCGCTGGGCTGAGCTGAGCGCCACCCACTGGGCCGGGCTGAGCTGGGCGCCGGGCTGGGCTGGGCGCTGGGCTGAGCTGGGCGCTGGGCTGAGCTGGGCGCTGGGCTGAGCTGGGCGCCGCCCGCTGGGCCTGGCTGCAGAGATAACGCCTGCGCTGCCCCGGGATGGAAGAAAACCCTTCTCGGACTTTTCACTTAAAAACAAAACCCCAAAACTGTTTTGAAAGTCTGGTTTTTGCCTTCAGATTCTGAATATTTAGCTTGAGAAGCACCAAAAAAACCTTGAAAAAAAAACCCAACAACTCAGAAGCAGGACTTTTACCTTAGTTTCAGAACTTGTAATTAAATTCTTTGTTCTGGTTAAATATTGTTTATTAATCTTGTGTGTGTGTATGAAATAAATCAGATGGAGTCGGGGGAAACTGAGATGAGACGGAGCAGCTCTCTCCCTGCGGTTTCCCGTGGCCGGTGCGAGGGGTCGGGCGGTGAGCGCCGCGTCCAGCCGCAGCCGCGCCGCTGGGGCGGCCGGTGCGAGGGGTCGGGCGGTGAGCCGCGTCCAGCCGCAGCCGCGCCGCTGGGGCCGGCGCTGCCAGCACAGGGCAGAGCCCCGGCGGCCACGCGGCGCCGCCCGGACGCGGGGACACGGGGACACGGGGACACGGAGCCGGTGCCCGGCTCAGCGCTCCCTGGGGCTGGCGGCCCCGCGCTCTGCCCACGTACCTTTGGGAAGCAGCAGAAATACTTGCCTGGCTTTGAAAGGGCGTTGAAGCATGAGCTTCCTGTAAATTTGGACTTGAAAATCCGAACATGAGGTGCTACATACAAATGCAAAGTATCCCTAGTGTATTTTAAAAGTGCTCAATTAACGTCAGGGAGTTACCATTGAAGTTAATTGAAAACTCCTTCAATGAGAAGCAAAGCCGTGTGTCTCAGAACTGCCGTACCTCTCTTTTGGGCAGTCCTCCCCTCCCTGCTCCCCCCGCTCACCGCTGGCACACCGAAAGGTGAGCCTGCGGGTTAATGATTCGGGTGCCCTCCCGATAAATGATATGATGATCTTTGCTAGTTGAGCTGAATCATGGAGATAAAGAAGAAGTAAGTCAAAGATATCCATGAGACCGCACACGTCAAGGAGACATGGGTCACGTTTGATCGCTGTGCCATTTTTGTGTCCGTTACTATTCCAAGTGAGGGTGGAAATGTGTAAGAGCTTATGGTATTAGAAGGGAACTGCTTTAAGCAAAAGTTTGGGTGATAACGCATTGTATTTTAATTCTGTCCTTGATCGCATGACTTGGCAGTTGCCGTTTAACCCGTCTGTGTGTTTTCCTCAGGACAGAGGAGGATTAGGTGACCTCACCTGGCAGAGGGGTCTGACCTCACCTGGCACAGGGGTCTGACCTCACCTGGCAGAGGGGTCTGACCTCACCTGGCAGAGGGGTCTGACCTCACCTGGCACAGGGGGTCTGACCTCACCTGGCAGAGGGGTCTGACCTCACCTGGCACAGGGGGTTTGACCTCACCTGGCACAGGGGTCTGACCTCACCTGGCAGAGGGGGTCTGACCTCACCTGGCACAGGGGTCTGACCTCACCTGGCAGAGGGGTCTGACCTCACCTGGCACAGGGGGTCTGACCTCACCTGGCAGAGGGGGTTTGACCTCACCTGGCAGAGGGGTCTGACCTCACCTGGCAGAGGGGTCTGACCTCACCTGGCACAGGGGGTCTAACCTCACCTGGCAGAGGGGTCTGACCTCACCTGGCACAGGGGGTCTAACCTCACCTGGCAGAGGGGTCTGACCTCACCTGGCACAGGGGTTTGACCTCACCTGGCAGAGGGGTCTAACCTCACCTGGCACAGGGGTCTGACCTCACCTGGCACAGGGGTTTGACCTCACCTGGCACAGGGGTCTGACCTCACCTGGCACAGGGGTTTGACCTCACCTGGCAGAGGGGTCTGACCTCACCTGGCAGAGGGGTTTCTGTGGTGCCCGGTGAGGGGCCCCAGCGCTGCGGCGCGTGGTGCTGGGAGAGCGGGGGCAGCCACGCCAGTGCACAGTGAAATGTCCGTCGTGTTCCCTGGGGTGATTTTGCCATCCTCGTTAAAGCTGCTGTGCCATGTGTGTCACTTGTAGATGTGAACGACTGGAAGAGCAGCTCAATGACCTGACTGAGCTCCACCAGAACGAGATCCTCAACCTGAAGCAGGAGCTGGCCAGCATGGAGGAGAAGATCGCCTACCAGTCCTACGAGCGCGCGCGGGACATCCAGGTGGGTGACAGGGACAGGGGCTCTCGGTCCCGCCTTCCCCCCGCTCTTTCTTAACTCCTCCGCTTTTGAAATGCTTCTGTGATGCAATGTTTGGCTTTCACCCTCGTAGCTTTATTGCTAAACTGCGTATTGGAGAGTTCTGCAAGGGCCTTTTCTCCACCGCGGCCGGTGCCGGCGCCAGGGGCCGTGCCCCCGCCCCGCGGGGCTGCAGGCGGGGCCGCCGCTCGCTCCGCGGCCGCTGCGGGTCCAGGCAGACTGGAGACCTGCACCACTTCGTGTGCAGGGTTTGCAGCGGATTAGAAACGAACAGGCCGCGCCCGAGGACATTTTTACAGTAGCGTTCCCAGAAAGTGACCCTGGGGTGTGTTTCTGTGTCGCTAATTTTAGAGCCATGGCCACGTATGTCTAAGGAAAAATGCTTTGTGCGTCCACTGCATTGAGTCGGGAAACAATTCTTTCTGTTGGTTTTGCCCAAATAAGGAGGGGTGATTTAGAAGATAAGTTTCTTTCAGTATGTAAAAGACCAAAGCTATGGTAACAGAAATGATGAGGTTGGAGGGTCTCCCGCAGAGCAGAACCTGGGAAATGATGTGAGCAGCCTCCGAAGGTTACAAAGGCCTGTTTCAGACAGGAAGGTTGTCCACTTTGAACACTTGTGCTGGCTTTAGCAGGGTCCCGGTTTCGGGTGCTGACGTGAGGTGTTCGTGGCGCGAGCAGAGGGTTGCGGGGGGACGCTCAGGCGCAGCCGCGGGTCCGGGCGCGTCCCATCCCGCCGCTGGCGCGGCCGAGGGCTCCGCCGGGGCTGTGAGGGGCCGTGACTGGAGAGGAGCCCTCGTGTTTCATTGACCTCCCCAGATATGATGCAACGGCAGAGAAATGTAACAGGAGACAACGACCTTTAAGTCAGTTAAAATAAATCAGTGTCTGTGGACAGGGGGGCCGCGGCCTCTGACACAGTAAACAGGAGGCTCTCCCTTGGGGCAGCGTTACGATGTTCGGGTTTTGTTCTCCTCTCTAATTCACACAGCAGGCAGAAGTTAGGCTGAAAACTTAAATTGAAATGGGGATTTCTTAATAGCTTTTTTGAATCTTTATGATTCAGCACTTTCAGCGTAAACTTGCAAATTGGGACAGACGATTCCTCAGCATTGCCGTGGAAAAAGCCAAGGTTTTCTTGCACACAAAACTGGTTAGGAGCGCGGTGGGACGCTGCGGAGGGACAGACAGAGCTCAGTCTGTAGCAGGAGCGCGGTGGGACGCTGCGGAGGGACAGACAGAGCTCAGTCTGTAGCAGGAGCGCGGTGGGACGCTGCGGAGGGACAGACAGAGCTCAGTCTGTAGCAGGAGCTCAGTGATCACTGCGTGTTACCCCAAGTTGGCCTCCAGGTCTCAGGCCTTTAGGGCTGAGAAAAGCAACTCTGAGGAGGATTAATGGAGATTGTAACTGTATCTCCAAGAGCAGAAGTGTCCCATTGCATTAATTACCTTAAAAACCCTCCTCCTCATCCCAGCCCACCTGTGCGTGTGGCCGGTGGTGTGCTGCCGGTTCAGAATGGTGAAAAGGCCTGAGAACATTCACCCCGGGGTCAGTGGTGCTTTAGAGGTGTTTGCACAGGGTGGTCATCTCCTCCCACGTACTTTTGCTTTGCCTCTTCCTAGAGGCAGTTCCATAGACCTCCCTCTCCTTACCCTCTCCAGGCCGTCTCCTTCCTGCAGCCCTCGCGGTGTCTCCCGGGGTGGTGCTGGTGCCGTCCCACAGCTGTGCGGGCTGGGGACAGCGCTGTGTGTCCCTCGGGCCGTCCCACAGCTGTGCGGGCTGGGGACAGCGCTGTGTGTCCCTCGGGCCGTCCCACAGCTGTGCAGGCTGGGGACAGCGCTGTGTGTCCCTCGGGCCGTCCCACAGCTGTGCGGGCTGGGGACAGCGCTGTGTGTCCCTCGGGCCGTCCCCGCGCCTGCAGCCCGCGGGCTCCTCGCCCTGTCCCGGCGACGGCTCCGTCTGTGCGCCCGCACCGGGGCTGGGGCCGCGGGGCTGCTGGGTGCGAGGAGCACGGCCCCTCCGGCCCAGCCGAGGGGCAGCCCGTGCTGTCCCCATGCCTGTCCCCGTGCTGTCCCCGTGCTGTCCCCGTGCTGTCCCCATGCTGTCCCCATGCTGTCCCCGGGCTGTCCCCATGCTGTCCCATGCTGTCCCCGGGCTGTCCCAGGGCTGTCCCCATGCCTCTCCCCATGCTGTCCCCATGCTGTCCCAGGGCTGTCCCCATGCCTGTCCCCATGCCTGTCCCCATGCCTGTCCCCATGCTGTCCCCATGCTGTCCCCGGGCTGTCCCCATGCTGTCCCCATGCTGTCCCCAGGCTGTCCCCATGCCTCTCCCCATGCTGTCCCCGGGCTGTCCCAGGGCTGTCCCCATGCCTGTCCCCATGCTGTCCCCGGGCTGTCCCCATGCTGTCCCCAGGCTGTCCCCAGGCTGTCCCCATGCCTGTCCCCATGCTGTCCCCGTGCTGTCCCGTGCTGTCCCCGGCGGGCAGGCGTGCCGGCGCCCAGCGCTGTGCTCTCACAACAGGAGGCCCTGGAAGCCTGCCAGACGCGCATCTCCAAGATGGAGCTGCAGCAGCAGCAGCAGCAGGTGGTGCAGCTGGAGGGGCTGGAGAACGCCACGGCCCGGAACCTGCTGGGGAAGCTCATCAACATCCTCCTGGCCGTCATGGCCGTGCTCCTCGTCTTCGTCTCCACCGTGGCCAACTGCGTCGTGCCCCTCATGAAGACTCGCAATAGGACGTTCAGCACTTTATTTATCGTGGTTTTCATTGCCTTTTTGTGGAAGCACTGGGACGCCATCACCGGCTACTTGGAACGGTTCTTGTCTCCCCCCAGATGATGGCAGCGGGAACGGGCTGCGGCGCCCTCCTCCCGGCGCCCTCGGTGAGCAAGCGTGGCAAAGATTAGTCAGCAGCTCCTCTGCTGAAGTTTTAAGTGTCCGAGTGAATTTGTTTACATTTAGAATAACGTTTTTTCTCTGCGAGATGCATTGCAATAGTATTTTTTAGATTTTATTCAAGAACTCTTTTTGGCGAGAATCCTGGATAATTTTTATGTAGCATGGTTCTCTTTGAATGCAAATCTTAAGATTCTTTAAAGTGTACAAAAGAAATAAAATACAGAAATTTGGAGCATACCAATGGGCAGTTTAAATTGTGGCTCGAACTACTGTACTAAACCTGTCAGGAGGAGGAGAACGTGATTAGCGTAAGCCGAGCAAAGCTAAATCTAGTGCACAGCCTCGAACGATGGTACCGCAGCAAACCCGTAACACTAAACCCGTACTGTGAAGTCTGCTCACATTCCGTGTCCAAACGTGTGCGCTCGGGGTGGTTTCTGTCCTCGACACGAGGAGGACGACGGCGTGTGGGTCTGTCCCAGCCCCGCTGGGTCGGGGGCCGCTGTCCCGGCTCGCGGTGCCGTTTCCAAGCGCGGCTCTGCCGGCGTGCGGAGCGGGAGCCTCTTGCGCACGCAGCAACTGCACGGTCGTGCTACAGTATTTTGAAGTAGTCCTTGACGTACTTACCTTTAAGCAGAAGCCCTTGGTCGCACTTTTAAGGTTTTTTTAATATATGTATATTCACAGATTAAAGAAAAATCCAAACAGCATACTTGAAGAGTGTAATACTCAAACTCTCAGTGCTTCCTTATTGTTTCTAATAGGATTTTTTATTATAATTATTATTATTATTGGGGTATTTTTTTTGGAGGGAGTTGGGAGGGTCATTGCTTTTTTTTTCCTTTTAAATAAAGAAGTGATTTTTTAAATGAAGAAACGCGTGAATAATTGTGAGCTGTCTTGTCCCGAAGCAGTTTGAGGAGGGCAGAGGTTTCCAGTGCCAGCCTGTCCGCAGCGCAGCGCCGTTCGTCTGCCGTCGTCTTGCCCCCGGGCGCACAGATGCAGCGTCGTGAGGAACATCTGTCTTCTCCACACCTCTTTGTCGTGCAGGGCTTTTTCTGTTTCCAGATGTGAAGGAGAGTGTGTTTATGTCTCTCATTTCCGTGTCATCTCTCACTCCTGGCCTCAGGATAAGAATAAGAAATTTCTCTTCATTCCTTCCCAGCCAAGGCAGGTTCTTTCAAGGAAAGAAATTCCGAATCAACAGTTCACTTAAATGAATTCTTGTCTCAGAAATATCTCTGATTTAATTTTTAAATAAATCCCTACGAAGTGAAACCAAAGTTTTCCTCCTGTCGGGCTCCAGCAAGATCATCTGTGTGTCTGTTCCGAGGTCTCTGTGCACCGCGTCTGTGCCACGGGAGCCTCCTCATCCCTGGCTTTGGGAACATCCTCATCCCCGGCTTTGGGAACATCCTCATCCCCGGCTTTGGGAGCCTCCTCATCCCAGCTTTGGGAACATCCTCGTCCCAGCTTTGGGAACATCCTCGGCCCAGCTTTAGGAACATCCTTGTCCCAGCTTTGGGAACATCCTCGTCCCAGCTTTGGGAACATCCTTGACCCAGCTTTGGGAACATCCTTGTCCCACCTTTGGGAACATCCTTGTCCCAGCTTTGGGAACATCCTTGTCCCAGCTTTGGGAACATCCTCGTCCCCGGCTCCAGGACCCTCCTCCCGCACGGGCGCACTCATCGCGGGTCCCTTTGGCGTCGGGCGGAACTGGGTCCCAGCCCCAGGCTCCTGCTGGGGACCCGCTGGTGCGGGCAGGTCCATCCGTGTCCTGTACCTGGTGTCCCGCTCACCACAACAGCACCGAGAGTCAGCTTCCTTCCCCATGAAATCCAAAACCGCTCCAGGATTCTCTTTCAAAACCAGTGATGGTGTTTAGTTACATCTTATGTTTTCCTTCCTTCCAGGCTTAAGCTCCCTCTGGGAGCCAATTGTTGCCCGGGTGACCTAAACCAGCTGGAATCAGACATGGATGTATGTGGAACGCGTACACCAAATGCACCCCTGTGAGCCCTGGGACGCAGGTTCGGGCTGCTGCGCTCCCTCGGGCTGGGCCAGCGGCCCCGGGCTGTCTGGGGCAGCGCAGGTGGGCGCTCAGCTGTCCCTCCTCCAGACCTCCTCCAGGCTTCCCATGGAGCAGGAGCCTCAGGGACGCCCCAGGGATCCAGCTCGTCCCGTCACGCGTGCACTGATCTGCCGTCCTGCTTAAAACACAGATTGCCAGTTGCAACTGACTTGAGCCAAGAATGATTCCGCTTTCCAGAGCTGGACAGCAGAGGCTGTGTAGACCTTCCCTCCCCAGACCGCGCTCCTGGCTCCAGCAAAGCGCTGTTCTGTTCACCACCCTTCTCTGGCTGATCCAGGTCACAGGGGTAACCATCGCCTTCCCATTACATGTGTTTTGTCAGAAACAAAGGTGTGAATAACAGTAAGAACTGATTTGGCTCATAACTGAACAGCTTGCGTGCCTTTATTTCTGAAAAACAGCCCTCGTGCTCTGCTGTTCTGCGCTTTGATCGCAGTGGAGCTGCCCGTGGTAGGTTTAGTGTGGCGGAAGCAGGAAGGAGTTGAGAGCCGGTGGTCTGGGCGCTCGGTGCCGCTGTCTGTCGTGCTGGAAGGACGTGCGGCCCTCGTCTTTACGTCCGATTCCATTCAGTGTCTCAGCTCTGTGTTGTCCTCAGTAAACACCACTCACTCGTTTGCCGGGAGGCGCAGGCTCTGTAGAACGATCACCTCGGGGCTGCGTGGTGAAGGTTCTGGACAGTGTCTGTCTGTCTGTCTCTTTCTCTCTCGACAGTTTCTTCCATTGCAGAAAGTCGTCTGCGGTAACGCCATCTCTGATGCTGCGTCATATCCCAACGCAACTGTGTGCTTTGCCTTTTGCATTAGCAGAACGTTCTGGGGTTTCCTCCCTCTCCTCTGGGAAGGTCTGTGGTGACCTCTGGTAGCTAATGATGATGTGGCTGGAACGTGACTCCAGCCGCAGAGCTCCTTTCCTCCCGAGCGGTGGTTGCTCCGGGTGACCCGCGGGAGTCCCGCGGCTGCCGCCTGGGCCCGACTGTTCTGAGTTGCAGAACGTTTCCCACTCAGAGCTCAAACGACTCTGAAATTGCTTAGATATGATTAGCACATATCAACTTGGTATATGGAAAGGGAAGAATATAATGGACTGTGTTAGTTCAGAAAGCAGCAGCTCTTCATTGAAACTCTGTGGTTCAAATGAAGTTCATCTGTTTTCCCAATGCGCTTTCTCAGTGTAAAGAACGAAAATCTTGACGCAAAAAACCCGAACCCATTTGGGATTTCAGTTGTTCTCTTTTCTCTCAGCCTCATTAGTTCAGTTTGATGATACTCGACATGCTCACAGCAGTTCCTTCAGTGGTTTATGCCAATCCGTGGACTCTTAGGGTCTGGTCAGATTAAATGTGGGGTTCTGTACATGTTGCACTGGGACAGAAAAGCACTGTCTGTCAGCTTTGAAAATATGCATTTTTTAAGTGAAAAAGCAGCATTATAACAAAAGAAGCCAAGCTACAAAGGGGTTCGAGATTGGGTAATTCTGCCAGTTTTTAAAGTGAATTCTGAATGTGGCTAAAGAGTTAAAACCCTGTGTGTCTGTGTCGTGTGTGCCAGGTGGTATAGTAGTAGGCTGTTGACTTAGCTGTAAGTGTGGTTGAAAAGTGTAAAAAATAAACAGAAAAACTCACTTGCACGGGTTGAAAAGTAAGAAATGACACTTGTGAACGTAACACTGTAGTTTATAGATCTTAAGCTGCTAATTGTTGAGAGAGATTTACATTTGTCTTGTCTGATTGTCGCAGTTTTATCTGCGACACTTTTACTGTATATAAAAAAACTTTAAATAAAGACCTCAGCTATTAACACTGGCCTAATTTGGATGTTTCCACGGGGCTGGGGGCACGGGTGGGTCAGGAAAGAAAAGGGGGGTGTATTAAAACCGTGCTGGGCCCTAAAAGCTTAAAATTTGAGCAAGTTCTCCATAGATCTGACCATCAAACCGCATCCCGTGATCAGCCACGCAGCACCTGGGCACAGTGGGAACGAACGGGCTGCTGCGCTTGGTCTCAGGCAGAGGAGACGGAACAGCCGCAGCAGCAGGAACAGCCGCAGCAGCAGCAGGAACAGCCACAGGAGTAGCAGGAACAGCCGCAGCAGCAGGAACAGCCGCAGCAGCAGCAGGAACAGCCGCAGCAGCAGCAGGAACAGCCGCAGCAGCAGCAGGAACAGCCGCAGCAGGAACAGCAGCAGGAGCAGCAGCAGCCGCAGGAGCAGCAGCAGGAACAGCCGCAGCAGCCGCAGGAGCAGCCGCAGCAGCAGCAGGAACAGCCGCAGCAGCAGGAGCAGCCGCAGCAGCAGGAGCAGCCGCAGGAGTCCCACAGGTGGGGCCTCCCTGGAGGAAAACACGGTCAAGGAAATACCATGGCGCTGATGCTCCTGCCCCTGCCGTGCGTCCCGAGGCGCTGACGGGTGTGGTGTGGGCACAACAGCACTTGCCCAGGCTGCTCAGCAACTTCGGCCGTTTCCGTTTTCCTTCCAAAAACGTTCTTTTTGAAGGATCTTCCCCTTACTGCAAATGGACTGCTCCTGCGGTGCTCACATCAGCATTTCGCGCCCTCTTTGGAAACAGCCTGTAAGGCAGGTACCTGCTGGTGTGTGTGCGGGAGGCTGCCGCCCCCCGTGTCCGCACAGCCAGGGGGGCGGGTCTGGCCCCCCGTGTCTGCAGCGCAGGGGCCGAGCGGACGCGGCCGGGCTGTGCGCAGCTGGGCGGGGGGCGGAGGCCGCGCCCGGGACACCGGGGAGGTGAGCTGAACCGCTCTCTTCCAGAGCCTTTTAATTACAGGGGATTAATTACATTTTAATGGTTCTAATCTGATTTACACTGATCTGAACAACGCGAGACCTTCCCCAGCAAAACCCTCCTGGAGCCCCCGGGGGCGGCAGCGCCGGGACCCCCAGCTCGGCCCCCCCAGCGCCGGCCGCCGGGGCTGCTCCGGGGAGCGGCACTGAGCGGCCCCGCCCCGCTGCGGCCACGCCCACTCGGCCACGCCCCCGCCGGTCTCTGCCGCCCCCTGGCGGTGCCGGCTGGGACTGCGCGCGCGCGCCGCGCGCCTCGCCCGCGGTCTCTGGCGCCCCCTGGCGGCCGCCGCCGCACACGCTGGGCGGGACCCCCGGGCCCGTCGGTGCCGCAGCGGCTGCGCCGTTCGCCGGTTCCGCCCCGGGCCCCCCGCGCCCCGGCTGCGCAGCCGTGCGGGGCGGGGAACGGGCGGGGGAGCCCTGGGCCTGCGCTGCCCGGCTCGCTCCGCGTGCGGGCAGAACCGCCGCGTTCCGCGGCACGACCGTCCTCTCGGTTTGTCGGTGCTGTTTCCCCAGGGCAGCGCTGGGGAACCAGAGGTGACACAGAGACCTCGCCCGCTCAGTTAAACAAACACCGCGTCGCTGTTGCCCCGGGCCGCAGATCATCCCTACACGAGGTCCCGGCCCCGTCACCGGCCACAGGCGGCGCACCGGGGACCCCGAGCGGCTCCTGTTGCACGGGAACCCCGTGCTCAGCGTCACCACGAGTGACTGTGGTTGTCACTGTTGCGTCCGCTCCTGTACCCGCTGTGACAGGTGAGGAACAGCATCTCCGTGCTCAGGGATCCCCCTCCCGGCCCCGCATGTGCCCGCTCAGCATCCCGGCGGCGCCAGCTCTGCCGCTGGCACGGAGAGGGATCGTGCGGCCGGGGCTGGGGCTCTGCAAAGCGTCATTGCCCAGCTCTGGAGGGGGCTGTTCCAGCGCCTGACTGTTCACGGCGCACGCTGATGGCTCCCAGACCAGCTCTGGGCTCAGGCTGGCGGCTCAGCTGCTGCGTTGAGCGGGGCTGACTGATTACAGCGCAGATCAGTCATCGATCTGACCTGGAGCTTCCCGCTCCTCTCCTCACAGTGGGGCTGGAGTCCACCTGAACTTCATGGCGTGCGCCTTCCCTCCGCAGGCGCGGCAGCGGAGAGCTGGACGCACAGGCCTGGTCCCGCCGCTCGGTCCCGGCTGCGGCGGGCGTGTGTCTGCCCGCGGTCCCGGTGCCCGGCGCGGTGTCTCCCGCAGCTCCCGGCCAGCACGGTGTCCTCTTGCTGACTTGCCCAGTGGCACAAGGGAACCACGGGACCCGAGGCTCCCCGGGGCCCCAGCCCTGCCCTGGTGGGGTTGTGTGCCCAGGGGCGGGGGTCACACAAAGGCACCTTTTCTCAGATGCAGGGTAGGGTCCTAATGGAAAAAGAGAGATTTGGAGGTTCTCTGGGGACGTGACAGAGAGCACAGGAGCAACGGCCACATTGATGAATCCCCCACTGCCCGATGCCGGTCAGGGAAGGAGGGACCTCGGCAGTGGCAGCGCTGCAGAGCCCTGGGGCTGGAGTGGCAGCAGTGGGGAGACGTCCCACGGGGAGACGTCCCACGGGGAGATGTCCCACGGGGAGACGTCCCACGGGGAGACATCCCACGGGGAGACGTCCCACGGGGAGACGTCCCACGGGGAGACGTCCCACGGGGAGATGTCCCACAGGGAGACATCCCACGGGGAGACGTCCCACGGGGAGACGTCCCACAGGGAGACATCCCACGAGGAGATGTCCCACGGGGAGATGTCCCACGAGGAGACGTCCCACGGGGAGATGTCCCACAGGGAGACATCCCACGGGGAGACGTCCCACGGGGAGATGTCCCACGGGGAGACGTCCCACGAGGAGACGTCCCACAGGGAGACATCCCACGAGGAGATGTCCCACGGGGAGACGTCCCACGGGGAGACGTCCCACGGGGAGACGTCCCACGAGGAGATGTCCCACGGGGAGATGTCCCACGGGGAGATGTCCCACGGGGAGATGTCCCACAGGGAGACATCCCACGGGGAGACGTCCCACGGGGAGATGTCCCACAGGGAGACGTCCCACGAGGAGATGTCCCACGGGGAGATGTCCCACAGGGAGATGTCCCACGAGGAGACGTCCCACAGGGAGATGTCCCACGGGGAGACGTCCCACGAGGAGATGTCCCACGGGGAGACATCCCACAGGGAGACATCCCATGAGGAGATGTCCCACGGGGAGATGTCCCACAGGGAAGTGTTCCACGGAGCGTGCAGGCACGGGCAGCGCAGGCAGAGCTGGCAGCGATGAGCCGCCTGCTGCCCTGGGGCGAGATACGGCTGCAGAGGTTCAGCCTGAAGACGCTCTCTCCTGTTAGCAAAATGCTGTTGTCATTCTGCCACATCCCCTCCCAAGCACGGCTCACAGCCAGCACCTTCTGCCAAGTGCTAATAGTGCAGTTAATTACCAGGGATGGGAGGTGGACACAGGTGGCCCTGGGCAGGGCACGGTGAGCAGGCCCAGGGCTGCCCGCGGTGCGGGAACAGGGCACGGCTGCGAGTGGGGAAACGGCTTTTAACTGGGCTGCTAAAAATCCTTCCCCCTCTCCCCGTTAGCAAAAGGAAACCTGGGCCTCCCCTGCCCTGGACACTCCTGTTCTGCTCTGGTGCACCGACAGTCGCGGGAGCTGCTCAGGGACCCCACACAGGAATTCACCGGCTCAAAAAGCGAGTGAGCCAGGACGTCCCATTTGACCCCGGACAACTCACGTCGCTCTGTGGGGCTGTGTGAGGACAGCCCGGCCCCGCAGCGCGTGCCCCAGAAAGCCTGTGAGCAGAGGCTTGAGTCTGGGGCTGAACTGGGTGGCTCTGGGGCCGGCGGCGCGTGCCGGGGCAGCTGCTGGCAGAGCCGGCACGCACCCGGCGCCGGGCGGCGCAGCCGCTGCTGCCGCGGGCGCTCGCGGGAGCTGGAGCCAGCGGCCGCCAAGCGCGGTGCCCGCGGAGCTTCTGCTCGTCCTCTGCCGGCTGCCGAGCACAAAGTGCGTGAGGAGAGGCAAGGATGGACTTGCCCGGTCGCCACGTCTGATACGGAAACATGGCAAGGCTCGGTTTGTAGGTCAAGATCATAGCTATTGCCAGGCTAACCTAAACACGTTTTACACACAGACGCAGCAATCAGCAGGAGTGATAACGCAGCAGAGTGGATAGTGCTGCTATCTGGGTTACAAAAGGGCTTTTATTTAATTATGCTCAGTTCGCTGCCTCTGGATTCCTGCGCTGCCTGCGAGGCCGGGGTGCCCGGGGACCCGCCGGGGTGGCCGAGCAGCCTCGCGCGGTGCCACGACCTGCCGTGCCAGCTCCCCGGCTGCGCGGGTGGCGCCCGCGCTCCTCCGGGCTGGCTTGGCTC
Organism: Streptopelia turtur; assembly: GCA_901699155.2. Classification (NCBI taxonomy): domain Eukaryota; kingdom Metazoa; phylum Chordata; class Aves; order Columbiformes; family Columbidae; genus Streptopelia; species Streptopelia turtur. The sequence continues at coordinate 30,622 of CABFKC020000130.1, forward strand.
GAGCCCCGCGCTGGTTTGGTTGCGGCTGTGGCACCTGCCAGAGCTGGCACTCACTCCACTGCCGCCTATTTTTAGTCTTCCCTTCGAGCGTGTGTGTGGCAGCTGCTGTCCCCGCGGGTCTCGCCGGGTGAGGGGCGGCCCAGCTGGTGGGAGGCTGCCCCCCGGGCAGGAGCAGCCAGCAGTCGCGGCTCTGGGGCAGGTTCCGCGCAGGTTCCCCCGGCCGCGCCACCCGGACCAGGGGGCTTCACGCTGGGGTTTCCCCTTGCTGAGGCGTCACCCTGACGGGGTGCGGGGCCTGTACCCCTGCGTAGTCAGTGGCCCTGCTGAGGCCCCCGGCGCTGCGACAGCTCATGGAGCCCGTGGGGCAGTGGGGACACGGCGCTGGTGCCTCCCGCAGTGACACCGGGCAGCCACCCAGGCTGAAGGTGCAGATGGGACCGGGACGGTCCCGCGGCCCCGGGGCTCTCTGCCCACCGGACAAACCCCGGGTTTGCGCCCCAAGCTGCGGGGCTGGGTCCCAGCCAGGGTCTCACCCCGGGGGCTTTGGAGCGGGGGCTGCGGGGAGCACGGAATCGCTTTTTTCCTCGCCTGTTTCCTCTGCGTCTGGCCATCCCTGCAGTCCAAAGCCAGACCGTGGCTTTTAAAGGTGCTGTTTTCTTCCCTGCAGCTCTGACTCACTTCCTTTCCCACCGCCGCCTCCTTCAGCAGCTGGAGGAGCTGAAGAAGGTTCCTCCGCGGGATCCATGCAGGGGGCCAGGAGCAGCTCCCGTGTGCTCTGCTGCGCTCCCCTGCAGCTCAGACACCCGGCCTGGGTTCAGGATGTGCCTGCGCTCCCTGCGCCCTGTCCTACACCCACAGCCGCCTTAGGAGGAGCAAGCCAACACTAATCAGTGCTCATGTTCCTTTGCTTGCTTTTATTGTCGGCTTTGAGCTTTTAGGCTCTCACTCAGACTGTTTGATATTTTGTCTGGAGCATCTGGAAACCCTGAGAATTGCAGACAGTGCTGGTAGTTGTCACAACACACAGGTAATCCATCTCCGCCCTTTCAAAGGAGGATCTCGGGAGGGCTGAAGTTGTTCACCGAGGAAGCTTATAACAGATGCTTGAAGCTTTGGCTAAGGATGCACTAATTAATCTCAGGGCCTCCTGCCAAGCAGCCGGGCAGAGCAGCCTGCCCAGCCTGGCACAGGCAGGTGCGGTGACATCCCCGGGGTCACCGCCGGCAGGGTGGCCAGTCTGGGGATGGGAGTCGAGCCCGCGTGGCCACCGGCACGAAGCTGGGCTGCTCGTGGGCGGGTGCGCAGGGGACCACGGGCGCCAGGGCTCTCACAACGTGCCCGGGCCAGGTACTGGGTGCTCCTGCTCCAGGGTGGGCAGGGGCGCCCGGAGCCCCCACGTCCCTCTGGTGCGGTGATGGGCACCCCCTGCCCCCAGTCACGTCCGTCTCCTTGAACGGCCGCAGAGGTTCTGAGCCACCCACCAGCACATCCCTGTGCCCCACGAGCCGCAGAAGACAATCACGTGAAGCCTGGTTGCTTTTCCACCTTGATTTACTATCAGCTTTGACAAGCACTGTCTCTTGGCTCCTCTGATACTGCCAGCCATGTCTAATGCTGTTGATTTGATAATACATCTAATCTGGCTCTCTTGGAAACGCCCAGTATCTCGGAGCTGCTGTTCTTCTACTGGAACCATCTTCCTTCCTTGCCTTCATTCTATCTTTCCCAGCTGGGGCCAATCTGTCCGGGAAATAGTCCAATTTGCTTCCATCTGATGGGAGCGGATCCCAGCTCCGTTCCCTTCATCTCCTCTGGAGTCGAAATCAGCCTAGGTCATTATTTTGAAATCCTTCATTTTCCTCCTCTGCATTTTTGCTGCTGCTTTTCTCCCTCAGCAGAGGCACTGGTGACAATACCTATAAATACCTCTTCCTTCAGGGTTTTCTGAGAGCAACCACCACCCACTTGGTGCAACACGGATATTTGAGATCTAGACAAGATATTCCCCACTTTTTAGAACCTCCCGTGGTTTGAGGAGGAGCACCAGCGTCCTGTGTTAGATACAGCTTAAACTAGTGGGTCTGAGCCAGGCCTAAATCTCTCTGCAGGCGTTCTCCGGGGGCTGGGGGCACCCGGCACGCGCGGAGCCCTCAGCCCGGTGTGCGGTGCCCTCTGCCGTGCGCCCCGCTGCCAGCGCCGCGCGGGAGGCCGGGCTCTCGTCACGTTGCAGAGTGTTGCTGAGGGACCTCTTGGCCCCCCCGGCTCCATCGCACTCTCGGGACAGGGCCAGGAGGGTCTGTCTGTGCTCGCTGTTGTGCTGGGTGCAGGTTTGGTGCAGGTTTGGTGCTGGGTACGACAGGCCCTAATGACCTGAGCAGCCACAGCTGGAGCCCCCACCCGCCCCCAGGCAGGGCCCAGGAGCTCATTTAGGGCCAGGGCTGGCCCTTGGTCTGGCTTAGGCAGAACTGCGGGAGCTGCTCTCTGGATGTCCCGCAGGCACCTTGTCCCTGGGCTGGGTCCCCTGACGGAGGGCACAGCTTGTCTGCAGTCTTGTCCTTAGCCCTGTCTCCCAGGTGGGCTTTGGACCTGTGCTGTGGGCTTGTCTCTGGTCCTGTCTTCTTCCCTTGGATGGACCCTGGACCTGATGCTCTCCGGTGCTCGGGATGGGGAGAAAGGCTCACTGCTTCTGCATCGCTGGCGTCCTTCCACCTTCCCTGGTGCTCAGCTGGGACTGCAATCGCTTGGCTTGACACTCCCCCCAGACAGTGATTTAAGTGGAGCCATTAACTCAGCCCGTGCCATGTACCCAGGGTCTCTGGTGTAACTTCAGGCTGAAGCAGATGCCATCTGTGGTGTAAGAGACCTTGGTGGTCTGATTGCCTGGGGTGGAGTCCCCCAGATGGAAACACTGCAGGTGTTAGAGCCACCCGTGGAGCTGCACCCGAGCGTGCCCTTGTCTGCTGTGAGACCTGGGTGTCACCTGCTGCTGCTCAGTGACGTGCTGGGCTGCGTCCGTGGGTCCACAGTCAGCCGGTTGGATCTGTCAGCCCCGAGAGCATCGTCAATGAGATCAAGGGAAACTCCCTGTACCCGTCTCTGAAACACAGCGCCGCGGGGCCGCGGCCGGCTGAGGAGCGCGGAGCCAGGCTGCGCGGAGCCCCGGGGCCGTCGGCGGGGAGCTGGACACGTCCCTGGAGCGGCGGGGAGCTGCAGGTGGGGATGCGTGAGCGCTCGAGCGGCTGCAGGGGCGTCCTTCTCTTGCCGGGTGGGTCTCCAGGCGCCCCAGCACCGCTGGTCGTCGGTCCCTCTGCAGCCTGGGGAGCTGAAACCGGCCCGGTCTCTGAGGAAGCGCTCCCAGCGTGTGACGCGGTTTCCTGAGGCTGCTGGTCACCGTGAGGTGGCACAGGCGGTCAGGGCTGTGCCCCGAAACCTGGTACGAGCCTTGTGTGAGGGTCATCCAGGCAGCAAGGCTCCCAGCACCCTCATCCGGGCGCGGGGGGGTGTGGGGAGCCCAGACCGGCCCCCGCTTTGGGGCACTGAGTTCAGAGTGATCCTGGCAGCACCTGTATGTTGGTGTTGTGGAAATGAGGAATGGGCGGTGCTGCCTGGGCGTGAGGGTGACTGGTGTCCGTCCGTCCTGCAGCCAGGAGAGCCTCAGGCTGGTAGGCAGAGGAATGCAAACGTGCAGCAGAACCCCCGCTGGAGGAGCGGGGTGGCGGGGCCAAAAGCGGGGAGAGCCCCACGCGACATGCGTGTCCCGCGCGGCTGGAACGTCCCCTGCGGCACAGGGGTCCCTGCACGGCTGGAACGTCCCCTGCGGCGCGGGGGTCCCTGCACTGCGGTGCTGCGCCCTGAGGACGGGCTGGCGCGTCCCATCGGGCACCGAGCTCTTTCTGACCTGGTGGTGAGAAAAGAATTGCAGCGTAATTGGCTAGTTTATAGATCCACCAAGTTAATTAACCGTGATTGATAAGCCACTGCCAAAATGCACCATGCTGCAGGCTTGTCTGTGTAATCCTTGTTTGTGTGTTTAAAGACTGATAGAGCCAAAAAAAAAAAAAAAACCACCAGACAAAAAGATAGGGCTGAAGATGCATGGTGGTGTCTTGGAAATTAAATTTAGCAGGGAAAATATCCCTTTTAAAAGGACATTATTAACGGCTGCCGAGTGCCGGCCGCTCGGCCGCCCCGCGCTGCGGGTGAGCCCAGCCAAGCCGCGGCAGAGCCGCGCTGCTCGCCGGGCTCCGGGATCCGCACGGGGCTCTGCCGGGGCTCGTGGACACAGCTGCAGGGCTGTGAACCACTGCGGTTTGTCTGAGCCGCCTTCACACCCGTGTCTCTGGAGGGAAAGTGCTGGAGGGTCGGGGGAGCGGGGAGAGGGGATGTCGGAGGTGACCCCCACCCCGGTTCTTGATGGAAATATTTCTCCCTCTTCCCCAGCTAATGACTAGTCCTGATTTAATAGAAGGGGGTGAATTGGCCAACATGAAACGTGTGTTTTGTTTTCGCGTTGGAGTCTAACATGGCCGCGAGTCACAGTCTGAAATGATTGGGGGTGTTATCAGTCACACAATCTGACATTTTGCCAAAAGGTCTCTTTTGTCTCGTCTCTGAAGTGTGAAAACAAGGGATGCTGTTTCTTGTGTTCCGCAGAGAAAAATGTGGGTTGCAGGGTTTTAAGGAGCCATTAGATGAAGGAAGCCAAAGGAGGAAATAAAAATCAAGATTTTTCCTTCCAATAATCACACAAATACTGGCCCTCCAGGGACACTTAATGGAAAACATTTTTAGGAAGCACCTGAAAAACTGCCATGGAAATTCCCAGCCCAGCCATCATATTGTGTCCTGCATCCTTTACCAGGACAATATTGAGAAAAATCAAAGAATCAGATCATCACTTGATTTTTTTTTTTTTAATATTTATTTATTCAGTTGCCATTAATAACAATAAAACCAAAATTGCCCACCCTGGCGCTGGGTTCCCTTGACACTTGAAGTACACAATCCTGCAAAACAGGCAGAGTCCCACTGCGGGTTATCCCAAGCAGCAAAAGCACGAGCCAGACGTGACCCCTCCACAGAGACAAATTACTCACCCGTCACAAGAATTACTCACTGTGGACAAGTAGACTTTTACAAGGTTGATTTGTAGATGAATGTTACAGCTGGTAGGAATTCATTATTCAATGAGTCTGCAGCAAAGGGAAAGATGAGGAGACATAGATTTGTTTTTCCTAAGTGAAAAGGGTCTTACACTGTGCTCCTCAAAACTGAAATGCCCTGTTCTCTCCCTTTCTCAAACCGGGAAGGTGTTGAAGCACGTGTTTAGCTTTAAGTTCAAAATTAGCCCTCCTGAAATGGAAAGAGCAGTTTTCTTCAATATAGTTGCATTGTAGGTGCCTTGCAAAGACAAGTGCTCCCTGCCAGCGGGGCGGTGAGCGCAGAGGGGTCATCAAACTGTCTGCCCACGTGCCACCGCTTCTCTCCCGGTCCGTACGGCGCCGGGGTCTGTGTGCCCACCTTGCAGGTGGCGTTGGGGCTCGGTGCCCGCTTGCCGACGTCGGGGCCGATGGGCGTCCTATTGAAAGCCGTCCTGGGCCAGCCCAGCCCTTCGGCTCTCCCCGCACGTCGCTCATCTGGCCTCGCCGCAAGCAGCTCCCGCAGCAGCCTCGCCGCGGTCCCGGTAAACACCAGATGCGAGCTGGGCCGGGGAAGCTGCCGGGAGGCATTTGCTGTTCCGGATGGCAGCGCGCAGCCCCCCGGCAGAGCCCCCCGGCACACCCGCGGGCTCGCGCGCTGCGTGCCGGTGAGCAACACCCGCGGTGCCAGCCCGGCCCCTTCGCCAGGCCCCACGGGGACACCGCCACCAAAGCCGCGCTGGGACCGCTCCCTCGGTCGCTCGGTATTTCCAAATCCGCTCATTCTTTGGTCGCCGCGTGTGGCGCTTCCGCAGTGTGTGTCAGTGGAGGACGCGCGCGCGAGGGGCAGAACTGGCCCCTGGGGAGGAACTGGGCACCGGCTTTTTTCTCCTGATTGTGGAACAGAAAGCTGCAGCCGGCGCTGCTCTGCTGTCTTTGTGTAAGACAGACGCAAAGTTTCATGCAACAAGGGAAGTGGCGTAGGGAACAGATGTGTTTTTACCTGCTGTCCTTGCCCAGCTCCTGCGCGGGACCAGAGCTCTCTGATCTGGAGCTGATTAAGGGTGAGACCCCAGCACGGTAACAGAAGTATTGGCCACCAGTTTCTTAATGACTGTCTGGGAGCTAGAGTGCAATGTTCCTTTGAAATACAGGCCACAAAGGGGCTCTTCCCATTTGTTTCAATCCCCTCCTCTCTCTGCCTTAGAAAGAATCAAAGAAAACCAGGTTTGCTAATAGTGTCAGATCTGGAGGCAAGAGGTACATTTACAGTCAAAACTTTGCATGGACGTCCAGCTGCAAGAGTTTCCAAGCAAGGCACGAGCTGGCGGGCGGAAGAAGGGGGACAATTACACTCATTTGTCTGCCTTGTTTTCATTGAAATAATTCAGGCAAGGCCAACTGCGTTACTTGGAGTCTCTAAGGTATAATTTAGGCATGAGATGTTTACAATCAACTCTCATTTGCATCAACTGGGAGGAAAACATGGGGCCTGTTGGATATTTCAAGTGGCAGGTTAATTACTAGTTTAACCGCTAATATTTATTCCACCTTCTCCATCTGAACAGCCAGGGGGCCAGATCCTGCGGTGCTGGCTCCGTGGGTCTCATGCCAGCGGGTGCAGGACGGGCTCTGTGAGCGCGGCTCTAGTTTTGCTCAGCAGAGCTGGTGCCAGGGATGGGCGTCCGGCTGAGCGCTCAGGGGTGTCAGATCTGATCTGCAGGAACAGCTCCAGGAGTGTCAGTTCTGCAGGAACAGCTCCAGGAGTGTCAGGTCTGCAGGAACAGCTCTAGGAGTGTCAGGTCTGCAGGAACAGCTCCAGGAGTGTCAGGTCTGTGGGGAACAGCTCCAGGAGTGTCAGGTCTGCAGGAACAGCTCTAGGAGTGTCAGGTCTGGGGGAACAGCTCTAGGAGTGTCAGGTCTGCGGGAACAGCTCCAGGAGTGTCAGGTCTGCGGGAACAGCTCCAGGAGTGTCAGGTCTGCAGGAACAGCTCTAGGAGTGTCAGGTCTGCAGGAACAGCTCTAGGAGTGTCAGGTCTGCGGGGAGCAGTCCAAACATGGCCAACAAGGCTAAAACGAGCAAGGCGACTGATCGACAGTTCTGATTGAAACCAGGAGTAAGTTTTGCAGTTTTTTTAAAGCCAGGCTTAAATAGACATCACTTAGAAGAAGAACATTGATTGAAAGATAAACCCAGTGCATGAGCAGACCCTGAAGGTGAAAAGTGCCATTAAGTAGGTTAAAGGAGCCTGCCCTTGTATGACAAGCTGTTCTCTGTGCGAGAGGACAGAGGGCAGCGAGGGGAGATAAGCAGATGAGGAGGTCAGATTCCAGGTTACAGAAACCGCGGTGGCTCGCTCCATCCTGGGCACCTCCGTCCGGTTGCCGTGAGCGCCTAACGAGCGCCAGCGGTGATGGCTTTGGTGCTGCTCGCGCCTCTGCCGGGAGCTGACCCAAACCTGCAGCCCCTTTCTGCCTGCGGGCCGCTCTCCCTGGGAGCCTGTTCGGGTACTCAGCCTCCTGGCCTGAAAGGACCCGCTGGCCGGGAGGACAACGGTCCCATATTTTGTGGCACGTCCTAAAGTCGCCCAGTGAAATGTGTGTTCTCTACCGTGACCCCTGACAGGTCCCGGTTGCCTTTCCCGGGCGGCGAGCGGTGGGACGGGGCGGGCTCGGCCCCGCGGGCGGGAGGACGCAGAGCCGGTCCTGCCGCAGGGCTGGGTGCTGCGGGCCGGGGGCTGTGGGTGGCACGGGTGGGAAATCCCGGGTTCTGCTCTGGGGGGACACAAGCTGATGGAGCCCAGATGTGACCCGATGGTGGGAGTGAACCGGGTTTGTCCCCGTCCAGCCCGGGAGCTCGGGCGGCCGCGGAGCTCAGCGCCCAGCCCAGCACCCTCCGCGCAGAGCCCGCGCCGGCAGCTCCTTAGTCCTCGTTGTTATTAAAGCTCATTATTCCTCTCTCTGCAGATCAGCGCTGTGAAACGAGGGGTTGCTGCCATTTCCCTGGCCTTTCCAGGGCTGAGCAACTTATTTAATGCAATGAAGCTATTGCTCTGCACCCTGTGTGAGAGACGACGTCACTGTCGTTGAACTCAGGTAAGATGACACTATTATTTGCATGATTCCTTCTGCCCCCACACTGAAAAACAGTGTGTCCACTGTCACATCCACAGCCCCTGAAATACACTGCACATCCATGGACAATGCGATCTGTGGAAATGAAAACAGCAAAAAGACTGCTGCCTAGGTGGAAAAATGAACAGCTGACTTTCAAGTTATGGCAACTCCCCAATCTTTGACTGTATGGTGTTGACATTTTAAAACAGTGCTGAACTGGTTTTAACTATTTAGGCTGGTTTACTACCTTTTCTACTTTCCACTCGGTCCCATTCACTGGCAGGTGAAGCACTTTGGGTGCCTGTTCTACTGACTTATCCAGGCAGTCCAAAGAAAAAGCTGTTTCACTTGTATAAAGATTGACGTGAATGTTTCCATTAGTACGCAGTTCTGTGACATCACGTATTTTGCGTCATTGATTTTGTGGTGAGTTCAGACGATATGTATGTATGGAAGCACGCAGGTTGTACATAGACCGTATCTTTGCAGGCTAAACCGAAACTGCCCGATTGCTCTCCCTTTCTGCTAACAAATTCAAAATGCTACAGCTAGTCCAGTACAGGACTTGCTGACATTTTAAATGTGCACGTGCACACATCTTTTTTTTATACATATACATGTGTGTGACTTTTAGCTTTGGCACATCGCTGAGATTAATGAATGTGTTGACTGCACATGAGGAATGTGTAGACCTTTAAGACTGTTTGGGCCACCAGGGAAACACCAAGAACAAGATCACACTGTTTACAATATGTCTAAAAATATACACCACCAGATGACACCCCACGAGTGACATTATAATGAGAGACAACTACTAGAGGCAACAGCAAACACAGTGCTGGACACTGCGCGTCAGGGATGTATCTGGAGATGGCAGGTGGCAGCCCGCGGTGGGGCGCGGGTATGGGAACGTTTCGGGTTTGCCGGTAAAGAGCCGTGCGCACGTACTGTTGGAAATGGCTGCTGATAAGTTACCCCGAGGGGCTGCCCCTGCCCCGCGACCCCAACGCCAGGCGTGGGGTGCGCGAGGCGGCGGGGCACGGCGTGGGCTGGGGGCAGGGGTGCAGGCGTGGGCTGGGGGCAGGGGTGCAGGCGTGGGCTGGGGGCAGGGGTGCAGGCATGGGGCGCTGGCAGGGGTGCAGGCGTGGGCTGGGGGCAGGGGTGCAGGCATGGGGCGCTGGCAGGGGTGCAGGCGTGGGCTGGGGGCAGGGGTGCAGGCGTGGGCTGGGGGCAGGGGTGCAGGCATGGGGCGCTGGCAGGGGTGCAGGCGTGGGCTGGGGGCAGGGGTGCAGGCGTGGGCTGGGGGCAGGGGTGCAGGCGTGGGGCGCTGGCAGGGGTGCAGGCGTGGGCTGGGGGCAGGGGTGCAGGCGTGGGCTGGGGGCAGGGGTGCAGGCGTGGGCTGGGGGCAGGGGTGCAGGCATGGGGCGCTGGCAGGGGTGCAGGCGTGGGCTGGGGGCAGGGGTGCAGGCGTGGGCTGGGGGCAGGGGTGCAGGCGTGGGCTGGGGGCAGGGGTGCAGGCGTGGGGCGCTGGCAGGGGTGCAGGCGTGGGCTGGGGGCAGGGGTGCAGGCATGGGGCGCTGGCAGGGGTGCAGGCATGGGGCGCTGGCAGGGGTGCAGGCGTGGGCTGGGGGCAGGGGTGCAGGCATGGGGCGCTGGCAGGGGTGCAGGCGTGGGGCGCTGGCAGGGGTGCAGGCGTGGGCTGGGGGCTGGGGTGCAGGCGTGGGCTGGGGACAGGGGTGCAGGCGTGGGGCGCTGGCAGGGGTGCAGGCGTGGGCTGGGGGCAGGGGTGCAGGCGTGGGGCGCTGGCAGGGGTGCAGGCGTGGGGCGCTGGCAGGGGTGCAGGCCTGGGGCTGAAGCGGGGATGGCACGGGGGTGACGGTTGGGGTGCCGGAGCGGGGAACCGATGGGGCAGGGCTGGGTCAGCGGTGCTGGTACCAGCCCGGGTTGCTGATGGGAGTCTAGAGATGCTTAGGGCTGGACACACCAGATACAGGAGTGACTCAGAGCTCAGTGCAATGCGCTGTGTCTTTTAAAGCAATTATGAGATTTTAACCAAAATGCTTAGGTTTGTATTAAGATGTGCCAAGCAAATGATAGTTTTACGATTAACCACATTTAGCCCTTTCCCTTCAAAGCACATTATGAGCATTGACACTGAGGCCTCAAACAGCCCAGTGAAGATGAGAGAGAACAACGTTGAAGCTACTGAGGTAAGTCGAACTGCCTGGACAAGGTTAGTGTGGGCTAGGATGGCGTATTTACAGCCTGGTGATTATACTGTGGGAAAGAAGGGAGGGGGATTAAATCCCTGTTTAGTATAAGCTGCATTCTAGTGCAGCCCGTTCTTCAGCAGTACGCAGTTAAAAATGTAGTCTGTCAAATTCCACTGACATATTTTGGCAATAGATATTTCCTCTAATTGAAAGCAATTGTTGTGTTGTAAGCTCTCCCCCTTTCCCATTTGTTTCGGTTAATGGGTAGCGGTGGCCTGTCTACTCAAGCACGTCTCGAGCAACTGCGCAGTGCAAAGTTAGCATATTGTGAAGAGCGCGGCACGATCCTGCCTGACTTCACAAGGAAAAGCTTCCTGCAGGTTTGGCGGAGGATGTTTGAACAGAGCCGGTAGGATCAGCCTCGCTGGTGGTTGTTGCAGGGCTTTGCTGTTTGGGTCGGCTCGGGCCTTCCTGTGTGAATCCCGGGGTAAGAACCAGGCTCGCTTCCAGCGCAGCCATGCTTTGTTTTGAACGATCAGCATGGCCCCCGCTGTGGATCCCACGAGGGGATGCTCTGCTTTATGTTGCGTTCGCTTCCTTCGCTCGGAGCCAAGTGCCGCATCCTGCGCTGCTGGAACGCGCGGGGCCTGCGCGGGCGGCCTGGCGCGGCGAGACGCGACAGTCCCCTCGCGCTGGGCACAGCTGCCGCTCCAGCGGGCGAGCGGCCCCTGCAGCCCCGAGCCGGTCCCGTGCCCGCGGTCCTGCGCCCTCGCTGTGGGGTGTCACGAGCCGGGCAGTGGTGTCTGTGGCTCTCGGGGCCCGGTGGGGAGCAGCCGCCCAGCCCCAGTGGGGTGTTGGGGCTGGTGCTGGGATGGGACCCGCAGAGCGGGGCTTGTGCACTGGGGTGCTGGGAGCTTGTGGCCTCCCGTCTCTGTGCTGTGAGAAACGTGCTGGTGCTGTCCTCGCAGAACATCGCCTGGGGCACTTGATCTTTATCCGATACCCCTCTGAAGCTCAGAGAGGTGCCATGCACCTCAGTTTCCCCAGAGGTCAGCGCAGGACTGGATGGAACCCTCCTTTACCCTGTAGTTGCATCAAGTCTGATGTCTGGCCAGAACCCCCCTGGGCTGGCGCTGGTGGGGATCCAGCGAAGGGACTGGCTGTGCCGTGCACCCCTGTGGCGCCCGCGACGCCCCACGGTCTGCACGACCGGGACACGTGCGGACGAGAGACCGTTAGCGTAGCCAGGCCGGGGCCCGAAGGGATTCATCCAGCCACCAGCCCCGGCACGTGCTGCATTTCCACAGGGCAGAGCTGGAGACCCACTGGAGCTCACAGCCACGTGTCCACCCGACTGCTGTGGAGCTGGGGGAGTGAGTGCCGAGCCCTTTCTAAGCCTTTAAAGAAAATAAAAGCAACAGGTCACCGAGGAGACCTGTGGGAAACTGGGGAACCTGGTGCTTTTGCATCCCAGCTTCCCACCTGCGGTGCCCGGGTCAAACCCCAGCGCAGGCTACAAAAGACATGGGCTTTTATTGCCCTGTGATAAGCCTCCTGGTCTGGAAACTCCTGCCATTATTGTGTGTGTGAGCTTTCACCAGCACCGAATCTGTCATTGTCCTAGAAGGAGACCTCTCCATGCCCACAGCCTCTGTCTGCACAGCCCCTCTCTGGGGGCGAATCCCTCACGCGAGCACGTCAGCGGCTGCACGCTGCAGACAAGGTTGTGACTGCGTGACGCACTCTGAAGGGAGCAACGCTCTGTGTTACACTGGGAAACGTTCGTCTTTGAACACAAAGCGGCTTGAGGGAAAGAAGTGTGATTTGACTCAGGAAGTTCCCCGGGTCCCCATAAATCGCGCTCCCCTCCTGCGCAGCGCTGGGGCCGCGGCCGCGGAGCGCACCGTGCCGGCGCGGTTCCTGCCGCAGCCGTCGGCAGCAAAGCCCGAGACCACACCGGAGCGTGTTTAGATTAAAAGACGTTTGGGAAGGGACCTTGCCCTAATCTTTCTCTAAGCCCCTAGCAGACTCCTGGCGTGCTAAATCATTAGTAATAGCGGTAATGGCAGCCTGACCTCCCGCTCCGTGAGCAGTGCCTGCAATACAGATAATAACAATAAAACAGGGACTTGGTCCGCGCTCATCCAAAACTATACCGAGGGTGGCTCATCAGCCTGTTTCCAAGCCCTCTGTTATTTCTGAGTGCCCTGAAGTGCTGTTGCGAGCACTTTGCGGACGCATCCAGCCTGATGACGCGGTCCCTAACAACAGGCTGGACAAAGGCAGGGTGGCAGGCGGACTGGAGAGCACCAGATGAGTGTGGTCATCAGGGAACGGCTCTTGTTCAGGCAATGATTTCCCTGTGTCTAAGTGCTTCTCAGCTTTTCCTCAGCTGCCCTCGCGTGTCCCCAGTGCCAGGTTCCTCTCTGTTTGGAAGTGCCCCTCCAGGAGAGCCCTGTCCTGGCCGGCGCTGGGCTGGGCTGGTGGGGACTAGGCAGGACGGCTCTGCTCTCGCCTACGTCTTACCCGCTTCTCTGGGGTAACGGCTGGTGGCCTCTCAGGATGGGGAACAGGCTTGAACTGGACCCCTGCTCTGCTCCCAGAGCTGTTCAATGGCTGTTTTCCATCAGTACGCGTTTCTGAGGGGGAACGCAGGCAGCCAAAAGGATTCAACACACGTGTCTGCTGAGCGTTTGTGAATGCACCTTGCGGTCTCTGCCAGCCTGCCCTGCAATCATGTATATAGAAAATGACCCAAATAGCACACTTAGAGGCCAAGAGTGAGGCAGATGGAAAGCAAGCAGCGGGCTGGGAGCGGAGGGAGCGTCTGAGCCGCTGCACGGCACAGCCGGGCTGTGCGACCGCAGCGGCCGAGCCAGGACCGGCGTGGAACCTGCTTCCCAAGCCCGCTCACCGCTACCTGCGCACGGACCCTGCTGAATAAATAGGTGTTTATACCCCCTGTGTGGAAGTGATTAGACCCTGGGTTTTGACAGTGTTGAGTCAATATAACCTGAGTAACTGCATGAGTAACTCATGTTTCCCCTAAAGGGAAACTGTGCTCGTGTAAATATATTTATTAATAATTAAAGGGGTTTTGAGTTGTTGCGCACAGCCCCTCTGCCCCCAGAGACGACTGAAAGACTGTTATCTTTAGGCCCGGGCAGGAGTCACACCGGGGGTGATTTTGGCTGGGGTGACGGTCTGTGGCAAGAGCCATGTGGTTTCACTTTGACCTTTTTTTCTTCCTGAATGAAAAATAATGGTGAGATCTGTGTATTAGATATTTAAAAACCTCTACTGCTCCATTAGAAATACTCACCACAGCTTCTAACAGCGCAGATAATGGGGGGGGAAATCATTTCTGGAAAATATTCCCCTCAAAGCATCTTACCAGAGGATTGTTTCCTAACAACAACAACAACAATAAAACCTTTGTCAAATAATCCTTCAATACCACCAATATTTTGTCTTTAATTGTATCTCTGTAGATAACTGCTGGGCACAGGGAACGGGGGCCGGAGCTCCTGGGGGCTGTTTCTGACCCAGCCCGTGCCAGCCCCTCTGGGTAAGTCACGCATTTTTCTATGTTCTTTGGCCTATTTTTTTTTAAACTGACTGTAATCTGGAACCTAATTTGATATGCCTTAAAAGGCTGATTTTACATGGAAGATGCTCTACTATCAGGATAAGCAGCCATAAGAAATCCTAAAATAGGCAGATTAAGGGTTTGGGATCATGGGGGTTTATTTCTATGCAATTAAAGACATGATCACATTTTAAAATTGCTAACTTGTAGTTTAAAAAAACCCAGCAACTGGGAGTCCCACATTTAAAAACAGCTAATAACTCTATTAATTAAGGATATGATTAGCAGAGACAATGAGTTAGATAGCACGAAAGCACAGCATTTAATTCAATGCACATTTTGGTGGACATGGCATGGCCAAGGCAGTTCTGTATTAATTAGTGCTCTGAAGAGGGCGAGGAGGACAGGAAGGGGTGAGGGAAATTGGCAGGTGTAGAAATGAGATCAGACAACAACAGAGGATTTTTCTCTCCGGAACAGCAGTCGTGCAGAATCCTCACCAGGCTCGCTAGCTTGTTCTGTGTAAATGAAGCCGGGTGCCGTGAGGGCAGGCGGGCAGCGCTGGGGGACGGCAGAGGGAGCGCAGCTCACCTGCGGAGCATTCCCGCCGGGTGTGACCAAACCCCAGCTCAGCTCTCTGCCCTTGCCTTGGATGTGCTGGCGAGGTGCCTCCAGGCTCAGCCCGCCACGGAGCCCCGTGCCACACTGATGGAGCGCTGCAGCTGCACGGGGAACCGAGCCTACGGGCTTCCCCTTCGCTTCCTCCATCGCGCGGATGCTCCAGCTCGGCCTCTGCTCGTAGTGGGAACTCAGGCTTGAGACAAGGACACTGTGCCCATGTCCTGTAACCACCCCGTCTGGCTGTCGGCTCCGCCATCGCTTTGGCTTGATGTGTCCATGCAGTGCTGCGAGCACCATGACCAATGTGCCTGCAGGGTGCTGGAGCCCCGCTGCGCCCCTCTTGCACGTGCTGCCCAAGGAGCTGGGTGGCTCCTGGGTGGGCTCTGGGCTGTGCCCTGTGTCGCGATGGCGCGGCAGGAGGTGAGCGCTGGTCTGGGCAACTGCCTGGGGCTCTTTCACTCAGCTACGTGGGCAAACCAAGCACCTGCTGCAGAGAGTGTGGCCCTGGACATTCTCCCGTCCCAGGACGGATCCCGACTTTGCAGAGCTCACCTGGTAGAGCTCCTCGGTGCGGGAGCGTGGTCCCCTCCACAGCCAGGGGGTAAGTTCACGTGCCTGCTGACAAGGGAAGAACAAGAGCTGCAGAGATGTGAGTTCACACCTTCACCCACACAGGTGGAGCGTTCCTGCGCGATAGGGAGGGTGGATCAGAGGCTGCGCTGTCTGGGGGCTGTTCCCCTCGTTGTGCATTCCAGTGGGTGGAATTGGGAATATCATCACTTCTGTGTCTTTTATTTTTATTTATTTTTCCTCCACCGTTAAAAAGAGCCCGTTGGAGGGCAGAGGAGATTCACGGTCCTGTTTTGAACTCGGCTTTTTGCAAGGCGAGCGGGCAAAGCTTCTCTGGGGGTGGAGCCCGGCGGGGGCCTGCGCTTCCCCCGCCCCATTCCCCGGGGAGCTGTTCGGGGGTGCCCTGGGGCTGTGGCCGCGCGGGCGGCGTCCGGGGGCCGCGCTGACACCCCGACCCCCCCACTCTCCCCAAGCGCTCAGCCCGCAGCGGCTGGGACGGGCCCGGCAGCCCTGGCGCAGCGGCCGTGCTGCGGGAAACTGGGGGGACCCCCCGGGCACCCCCTCCCCGTAAGTGCTTGGCACATTTGTCCACAGGGTGCCCGCCCCGGGGACGCCCAGCCCGGCTCCCGGGGCGACTGGGGGATGTCTATTCCCGCTCGCCGTGCTGCTCCGCAGCTGCGGAAAGTGCTTCTTGCCCCGCCCGTCCCGCTCGAAAACGCAAAGGGGACGGCGGAGCCGCTCCCGCGGCGGGGGGGGGGCCGCCGTCCCGCGGGGCGCGCTGGTGCGCGGACGCACATCGGTAACTTCGCGGCACTCACATGACGGGCCCGCACCGAGACCCGTGAGTAACGCCGAGAGGGCGGGGGCAGGGGCGGGCGGAGGAGGGAGGCGCGGCCGTGAGCGCGCCCCGCCGCCCCCCGCCGCGCAGCGCCGCGCACCCGCCGCGGCCGCCACTTCCCGCGGGCGTCGCTCGGCGGCGGGCGCGCTGCCTCCGCAGGAAGCGGCCCCGCGGCCCGGCCCCTCCCGCCGCTCCGGCGGGCTCATGCACTCTGCGGCGCGGCGGCGCGGGCGGCGGGATGGCTCCGGCGGCGGCGGGCGCTGAGCCGCGGCCCCCCGCGCTGCTGCTCCTGCTGCTGCCCCTGCTGCTGCCGCTGCTGCCCGGCCGCGCCGCCGGCCTGGAGGTGCAGCGCAAGTTCCTCTCGCCCACCCCCACCAACAACTTCGCCCTGGACGGCCCCGGCTCCCGCGTCTACCTGGCGGCCGTCAACCGCCTCTTCCAGCTGTCGGGGGGCGAGCTGGCGCTGGAGGCGGAGGCGGCGGTGGGGCCGGTGCTGGACAGCCCGCTCTGCCACGCGCCGCAGCTGCCGCAGGCCTCCTGCGAGCACCCCAAGGTGCTCACCAACAACTACAACAAGATCCTGCAGCCCGACCCCGAGCAGGGCGTCCTCGTCGTCTGCGGCTCCATCTACCAGGGTCTCTGCCAGCTGCGCAGCATGGCCAACATCTCGGCGGTGGCCGTGCGCTTCCCGCCGGGCGGCAGCGACCCCGTCACCGTCTTCCCCAGCATGCTGAACGTGGCGGCCAACCACCCCAACGCCTCTACCGTGGGGCTGGTGCTGCGGCGCGGCGGCGGCGGCGGGGCGCGGCTGTTGGTGGCCGCTACCTACACCGGCTTCGGCAGCCCCTTCTTCCCCCGCAACCGCAGCCTGGAGGACCACCGCTTCGAGAACACGCCCGAGATCGCCATCCGCGCCCTCAACGCCCGCGGCGACCTGGCCAAGCTCTTCACCTTCGACATCAACCCCTCCGACGACAACATCTTCAAGATCAAGCAGGGCGCCAAGGCGCGGCACAAGCTCAGCTTCGTCCGCGCCTTCCTGCAGCGCGGCGCCGCGCCGCCCGCCCGCCGCCCCTACGCCTACCTGGCGCTCAACAGCGAGGCCAACGCGGGCGACAAGGAGAGCCCCTCGCACAGCCTGCTGGCCCGCATCTGCCTGGGCGAGCCGGCCGAGGCCACCCTCAACGGCAGCGGCGAGACCAAGAAGCTGACCGAGTCCTACATCCAGCTGGGGCTGCGCTGCGGCGGCGCCGCCGACGCCTTCACCCGCCTGGTGTCCGTGTTCCCGGCGCGGGCGGTCTGGCGCAGCCCCGCGGCCCCGGCCCCGCCGCCCGCCGAGGAGCTGCTCTTCGGCGTCTTCGAGCGGGCCGGGGCCGGCGGCGGGGGGCGGCCGCAGTCCGCGCTCTGCGTCTTCCGCTTCGCCGAGATCGAGGAGACGATCCGGGCCGCCCGGAACTCCTGCTTCGTCAGCCCGGCCGCCGGCATGGTCACCGTGCTGGACAGCGTGGTGCAGGGCACCGGCCCGGCCTGCGAGAAGCGCAACATACAGGTACGGGCGGGCACCTGCCGGCACCCGGGCGGGGGCGGCGGGGACGGCGCGTCCCGGGACGGGACGTGCGCGGGAGCCGGTGGGCGGCGGGATGCGGCGGCCCCGTCCCGTTCCGCCGCTGCTGCCGCCGCATCCCCCCGGCGGGAGCGCGAACCGCGGGCGGGCGGGTGCGCTCTGCTCCTCTCGCTCCGCTCCCCGCGTTCCCCTCTTGCCGCTCCTCGCTCCCCACACTCCGCTCCCTGCTTTCCGCTCCACGCACTCGGTTCTTGCCGCTCCCCGTGCCTTTCCGCGCTCCCGCGGGACCCGTATCGCGCCGGGTGGCACTGTAAAGCCGCTTGGGTCCCAGCTGCTTGTTCCTGCAGCCAGAGCGTGCGGCGGGGATGCAACTACAGAGAGAACGTCGGTGTGTCTGTTGGGGGGAGACCGTCCCCCGTCTGTCCGGGGACGCCGCTGTTCCCGCTGCCCCGCGTGTCCCTGCGCGGCCGGCGAGCGCCGCCAGCCCCGCCGGTCCGTGCCCGCGGCCCGTCCCGGCCGGACAGCCCTGCTGGGGACGCGCACATGGGCTGTCCGCTTCTGCTGCCTTCGGGTAAAAGTTTGCCATTGTCACAATTTGTTACCGAGTCGCCGTAAATGTTAACGCCAGCTAAAGACGCCTGTTTTCCCTTTCACTAAAGATATGCGAGGCTTGGGGGAAAAAAGTAAGAAAAAAAGGCTGCTTTAACACTGCATTTTTCCCTTCCTCTGGGAACGACACATAACTCAGCTCCATCAAAGATCGTAAAAACATCTGTTTGGTTTCAAAGGCAAGATAGAGTGTTTGGGCTTGGGCTTCCCTGTGCAATGCCAGTGGCAAAGAGAGAAAGGTTTCCCATGGTAACCAAAGTGTTTAGTGTGGCATCTCCACACTGTCTTAAAATATGTAGTCTTCATGCACTGGTTCATAGACCTACTCTAGCGAAGTCGAATAGTTTTTCCCTGGTGGCAAAGTACAAGCTGCCTGACAGCCAGGAAATCTGGTAGTTGTTCTGGCTTTTGACTTAATTCCACAAAGACTCTGTGTGTTAGCACTGGGAACCCAGTCAGGAGCCTTGGCACGGTGACGGCTCTCGGGCGAGTCGCTGGGGGCAGGAGTCCCGCTGACAGGACGGGAAGGCGCCCGCGGTGCTGCTGGCTGTGGCTGAAGCTCAGCACCCCCGGCAGGATCCAGCGGTCGCTGCCAGGCGGGGCAAGAGGAGGAGCTGTGCTGGGACTCAGTTAACGGTGACAGTTGTCCTTGTCACTGAAAGGCAATGGCAGCAGCACACCCACTTCCCTTGGGCTTCCTCAGTGCTCCAGGACTGTTGGAAGACTGTGTCTTTTCCAGCTTCTGTACAGTAAGGAAAATAATAATGAGTAACACGGGTCTATTAAATGCAATTGTTTAAAATATAAAGCGCTGTCTCCAGTAAAGTATTTAGACAGCTAATTCCCTACTGACTCCAGGAAGACAGCGCAGAAATGAGATTTCGGTCCATCCTTGGGTCGCTGTAGAACGTGCCCCTTCTGTCTGCTCCCTGGGGGGTGGGGAGCGCGACCAGAGGTGCGGTGTGTGTTGGTGCCACCAAAGCTGCCCGTGGAGGGTGCCCGTGACCGGGAAGGGGTGGGCGACGGGACGGGAGGTTCAGAGGAGCAAGCGGGAGCTCCCTGGGCCTTGCCAGTGCTGCGGGAGTCAGCAGAAACCCCCGTGTTTCCCACCGCACGAGGTCAGGCTGCGAGTGCGTTCGGATGGAGACCGCAGGGTGGTCGGTGGTTCCGTGGGGTGAGCGGGGAGAACCGGCTTCTGGCGCCGCCTGACGCTGCTGCTGACCTTGAGCTGTCCTGTAACCTGAGGTGCCTCCGCTCCCTCACTTGCTTTACTCCCGTACTTATTAGTATTACTGAGAAACCTAACTTACACGTAGTGTAAAATTGCATTTGTAAAGCTATTCTGAGCTCCTTTGATGTCAAGTACAGCAGGATACAAATGAAGCATACCATTAATATTCGTTCATGCCTAATATTTCTATACTTCCCATTTATTTGAAGCGTATTCCTCTGAAACCGCTGACCAAGCCCGCTGGGAAACCTTCTTACCAGTCAGAAGGAGAGCTTTGCTTGCTTGCTTGCTTTCTTATTTTTGCTTTTTACTTAGCCATTAGAACTGCCAACAAGTTAACAAGCTGTTTTCGTTTTCAAGCCCCAGAGTGGCAGTGTCAAGAGAAGAGTTGTAATACTGTGTTGCTTTGTGCTGCAGAAACCTAACATCAATTTCCACCTTCAAGACAATGAAATACTCCAATACATTTTGTGTCCCAGCCCTGGGAACGCAGCAGGAAAATGTATTAAAGCAGCAGCTGTTCCGGTGGAGCGGATCAGCATCTCGCTGCCTTCCCATTACGAGCTCCACTTCTCCACCCATTGGTGGGTTTCCAGGTTTCCTTTTGCCTGTGCATCGCTGATGGATGCTCCGGTATTATCAAAATTGTGGTTCATTAGCTCTTCCTGTGGACTAGGTGGTTGGGTTTTAAGCTCTTTCTGGAAGAAAAAATAAATGCGTAATGATGGCCTGATTCATTCCGAGCGTGCGTTGGGCTGGAGTAGTGGGTTGTTACAAATACGGAGCACGGGCTGTTAGGCGTAATGTGGTGTGAAAGGAAAATCATTGCCCCCTTGTGTGCTCTTCTCTCTAATTGAATGCTCCTCTCCTGCAGCATCGCTGTGACTCAGCTGGGGAGCGGCAGCCTCGGCTGCCAGCGATGGCTTCGGGAGCAGCCCCATGGCGTCCCGCGGCACTGCTCGCTGATGGGGGCCAGGCTGGTTGCCCATCAGCGTCATGACAGGGTCGGGTGAGGCTGGTACCAACGGAGGAGCTTCATCCCCGGGCAGGGCAGCGCTCCCGAGTGGTTG
>CABFKC020000131.1:0-23900 GCA_901699155.2 Streptopelia turtur
TGTCTCCTGCTGACTGGGATGCCTCTCAGGGCCGATTTCTCAAGGACTCAACAACTGCCTATTGGCAATGTTGTGTAGATTCAATGATAGCCAACTGACCATTTCACAAAGATTCAAAGGCCAAATTTTGCTCAGTTGATGATTGTCTCTTGATAAATATCAGCATGTGAAAATGAGTGATTTATAAAACTCACAAAAGGGAAATTTTAATCATAGGTTAACGTGTATGTGTGAGAGACTGTGTGGGTAATCTGATTTTAGAATTGTTTTGCCTGTCTGTCTGTTTGTTTCTATGTTTCAGTTTACCCTCTTTTGTGTGTATATGTGTCTTTCAGTTAAATAAACGTGCTGTAAGTTTAGCATGAACTTTGCCATTTATGAATCTTTAAATAAGTGGCTATTTTTGACACATTGTAACGTATTGCAACTATATCACTCTGGTAATTTGACTGATGATTAAGTGCTATTAGTAACTATACCACCTGCCCTTGTAATCTACCACAAACTGTGAATAAATCCTAAATTGCGCTAAATCAAAGCCATGAAAAATTCTGTGTGCGACAAGGCTTCCCCGGCACCTCACAGGAGACCCTGGCTCCTGCAGGTCAGAGACCACAAGGATGGATGCTTAGCTAGGAAGAACCCCTCTTGGGGGCTGTTGTCCCTTCTGCCACCTGTTTGCTACTCCACTGCCATGCCCAGGGTGCATAGAGGTGCCAAGGAGCTGTAACCCCAAGGCATCCCACGATCAGCTGCAGCACATGGCCTGACCCTGCTCCTCCCCGCCCAACATCCTTGTACAAACCCACAGATCACTGGCAGCTGTGCTGGGTACCGCTGTAGCTGTGAACTGCCACTGCACAGTGAAGCCAAAAGTGGGCTAGTCTTTGTTACTGGGGTGCTGCTGGGGTCCTTGCAGGGGCGACACCAGGACTGGCTTGCTGGTGGAGGTCATGGTGGTGTGGTAGGAGCCTGAGAAGATCCTGGCTGCATCCAGGGCTGAGAGAATTACATTGGAGCCCAGATCATTCCCCCACAGGCCCTGCAGGTCATACTGGGGACTGGAGCTTCTGCCAGCACCTTGAGCAGTGCTGAGCCAGCACAGAATCACAGAACATTAGGGATTGGAAGGGACCTCAAAAGCTCATCCAGTCCAATCCCCCTGCCAGAGCAGGAACACCCAGATGAGGTTACACAGGAATGTGTCAAGGTGGGTTTGAATGTCTCCAGAGAAGGAGACACCACAACCCCCCTGGGCAGCCTGTTGCAGTGTTCTGGCACCCTCACCATGAACAGGTTTCTCCTCATATTTAAGTGGAACCTCCTGTGTTCCAGTTTGTACCCATTGCCCCTTGTCCTATCATCGGTTATCACTGAGAAGAGCCTGGCTCCATCCTCCTGACACTCACCCTTTATGTATTTATAAACACTAATGAGGTCACCCCTCACTCTCCTCCAAGCTAAAGAGCCCCAGCTCCCTCAGCCTTTCCTCATAAGGGAAGGATGCTCCACTCCCTTAATCATCTTCATGGCTCTATGCTGGACTCTCTCAAACAGTTCCCTGTCCTTCTTGAACTGAGGAGCCCAGAACTGGACACAATATTCCAGATGCGGTCTCATCAGGGCGACTAGAGGGGGAGGAGAACCTCTCTCGACCTACTAACCACCCCCCTTCTAATACACCCCTGCTGCAGCCTGTGGGGACACTGGGATGTGTGCTCCCACGTGTCTGGGGGCTGGAATGTCCCGTCTGCATGGGAACTGGGACTGGTGGCATGGGAACTGGCTGGACCAACGCCTCTCTCTCCCGTGGCAGGGTAGAGGAGGGCAGGGCATTGATGGCGGTGTTGGGCGCTCACCATATCAGGTGTAGGTGAGCAGCACTAACCCTGAGGACAGCACAGCCGGAGCTGGTACCCCTGTCGTCATGCACACTGGACCCTGGAGTGGCACAGCATGGCTTGGCATGTCACGGAACAGCACAGCTCAGCACAGCATGGTAGGGCACATCATCACACAGCATGGAATATAATGGAACGGCACAGCACAGCATGGCAAAACACACCATGACAAAGCACAGTGTGGCAGAGCAAAGCATCGCACAGTGTGGTACCGCATGGCACAGCATGGCACCAGACAGCACAGAACAGCACACCAACAGCGAGCAGCCTTTCAGCTGTTCATGCTGCATCCCGGGGATGCTATGGCACAGCCAGGGTGTGCAGCTCCTCATCGGCTCACACTGCACCCTGGGGATAGCACATCACAGCATGGCACAGCATAGCAGGAGCAGGCAGCCTCCAGCCAGGCACCGGCCCCAGGCTGCTGTTACCTTCCCAGCAGCTGTGGTGTGGGGGCAAGCAGGGCCAAGGCAAGCAGGAGGCAGCAGTGGAGGCTCCCATGGTGGTGGTAGCAATGGTAGCTGTGCATGGTGCCTGAGCTCTGCATGCACCGCTGCCCCACATCCTCTCAGCATCTTGTGTAGTGGACTGGGCTGCAGCCGGGCAGCAACCGCCCATGTCAGGCCTCCTACCAAGGGCCAGCCTGATGGGACATGGACCACTAACTCCCATGCCAGACTGAGTGGGGTCCTGTTCCCTGGGCAAGGCGAGATTCTTAACAGAGCACGGTGAGGTGGTGGGGGTTGTGATGGAGGACCTTGGACCATGAGGGCGTCATGGCAGGGAACACACACTGTCCCCTAGGGACAGGGACAGGAAAACCCATGGGATGCCATGGTGGGAGAGGAGAACATGGGCACTGAGCCACGACATGAGGAACCAGATGGTTGTCTGCAGGAAAACTTTATTATTGGAAGCAGGTGGTGGGATAGGAGAGGGGGTCTCCATATTAGAAGCAGGTGGGGTGGCAGCAGATGCATTGAGCATCACAGGTGCTTCTGCGAGCCTTGCAATCTCCCACAATGCCACCCTGCTCCTGTGGGTACCAACGGGTGAAGGTGTTGGTGCCAACCCTGTGGGGACAGAGAGGAAGGAGATGTAAGGGTGGGAAATGCACACTTGCAGAGGCCACATGCTCCATCCCAGTTCTGAATATCCACTCAGTCCTACCCCACTCCCCAGCAGCATTTGTACTTTTGTGGGACCTCTGAAAGGCCATACACGAGTACCCCATCCTTGGTCACCCTCACACTCGCAGCAGCTCTACTGAGCACTCAGCATCACAGTGTGGAAGAGCCCAAACCCAGGGATGTGCAGGGGACCCGCATGTGGCAGGGAAAGGAGGCTCACATGGTGGCTTTCCAGTCATCCTTGATGTTGTCCGCATCTGCCCGCAGGAGCCACATGGTCTTCAAAGTCTCCTTACCTTCATCGTCGACAAAGCATTGACCCGTGAAGACGGTGATGGAGTTTATGGGAGGTTCTGCAGACAAGTGCTGAGCTGTGTCCCAGTGCAGGGGCCAGCAGACCCAGGCTGTCTCTGCCCTCTGGGGATAGCAGTGATTGGGAAAGCAAGCAGGAGGGGCCAGAGGGCTGGGGGTCCTGCACAGAGATGGGCAGACAGCAGTAGGCTGCAGCCTCCAGCACATCCTATGTGCCCTGGGACTGGAAGGTGACACTAGCTAAGGAGCTCCGGGGTCAAAGATGGAGGACCATCAGGAACATCACAGGGAAGGGCAGATTAGCATGAAAGACACCACATGAGAGGGCTGGAGAGCAGTGGACACATCAGTGAATGGGCAACACTAGAGGATCAACCAATCGAGCTGGGCCTGCCCAGTCAGAAATTCTACATATTGTAGAAGGACATAAAGTCCCTGTAGTACACATGAAAAATATGTTAGGAAAGGCAGTCTGGGTTACTCCTGCCTCAGGCAAAGGCAAGCCCATTCGTGGGATTGTTTTTGCCCAGGGACCTAGCAGCACCTAGTGGGTGATGCTTAAGGATGGACAAGTTCGGTGTGTACCTCAAGGGGATTTGAGTTTAGGTGAAAATATTCAATACTGAACTGCATGATGTGAATTGCCACACTAACAGTGTTTAATAAGTGTCTTTCAGATCAATACAGTGATGACGAAACCAGAGCTAGTTTCTTCGAGTGGCGCCTAAAAACTTCTTTGAAGTTGATGTCTTAACCAACAAATAGTGGTCATGAGATGCACTTGTACCATTTTTCCTGCCCTGGGAGACTGTTGTGACAAAATGAACTTAATGAACTTTTCAAAAGATGGTCCACTGATTAAGATTAATTACTCCTGTGTATATATGTACATATATATGTATATATATATATGTAGTAGTAGTGATTAATAAGATTGTATTGATAGATTGTATTGATAAGGTTTAAGTATTCAGTGAATGGCATATTATAAGGGGTGGTATGTCCTGGTTTTGTTAAAAACAAGTTTCTCTTTCCGTGAATTTTGCCTGTCAGCTAAAGCCTTCATATTAACTGCATTTTCCTGGAGAACCAGACACATGTTTTGGTAAACCTAGCAATGGAATGCAAACTTATTGATAAGCACGAATGGACATCTCGCAAGAGGGGCGATGAGAACAAGTGACCAAGAAACTGACCAGCTGTGTATAACATTCCATTCACGTGAATACTTCATATAAAAGTGGGAGATCACGAGGATCTCCCCCTTTTTCCCTTTTTTTCCTTCTTTCCCTTTTCCCTTTGCCTTTCCCTTTTCCATTCTGCTTATGGCCGACATTAGGAGAGGACCTTGCTAGTCCTCCCTGCGAACTGAGGCCAAGTGAGAGACTGAATCCAGCTCCGGTTGGCTGCAGAGTCTAATCCAGGACTTCGGTTGCTGGCTCTGCAGTTGCTGAGACTTTCAAGATTGGTTTTGTATATTTTGTATATTTTCTCTATTCTTATTAGTAGCACTAGTAAAACATCTTTAATTTTTTCCAACTCTCTTCTCTCGGTCCTTCTCTCCCTCCCGATCGCCTGTCCGCAGAGGGAAAAGGGGAGATGGAGGGGCACAAGGGGGAAGCGGGTGGGGGAGAGGAGGTTAACAATACATCTGCCAGGGTTTTATTTTCACCCCGCAATCTAAACCCTCAACAGCTTTTTTATTAATTCAACCATTCTGTGGCTTTCCTTTCAGGAAAGGACCTGCATGTTGTCAGAGATGAAGGCGTCAGTGGTTGAAGCTTGCTTAGCACAGTATTCTTCCAATTCTGAAGTCTTCACACAGTTAGGACAGCTTTTCAGCTGAACAGTGTAAGGCAGAAGGAGAACACAAGCACAGCTTCAAACCCAGCCCTGTGGGGACCAATTGTAAATTTGCAATTGGACTTTCTTCAGATGACCTAGATGCTGCTGTGTTGCACACAGCCTTGTTATTTTAGAGACGTTCTCTGGATGGAGGCCTGTCCTTGTACACATGCAGATGGAACCACGGTTGCCAAAAAAAGCCTGCAGAGAGAACACGTTCCTGGTTTAGTGTTCCCCTCCAGCCAGAGAGCACCAAGGCACCCCATTCCGCTTCTTCGTGAGAATGCAGAACAATTGTGCAGCCCTACAACTAGAACCACAGTGCTGTTGTGCCTATCACCACCAATCCGGTGAGGCTGTAGAGAAGAAAAATTCCGTGTTTAGAAACTAAAGGAGCAAGTCAAAGACACATGTTGCAGGTGACCAAGCTTGGGCAGCAGGGAAACGTAGAAGCAAAACCAATAAACAAGATGCTCTTTTTTCTCCTGCTGTTGTGCACATGCAGGGTTGCAGCCCGGTTGGGACATCACCAAGCGGTGGAGGGTGACATCAGCGAGCCACGGACTGTGACATCGCCGAGCCACGGACTGTGACCTCGCACCCTCGCTGCTTATCTCCGGGCGCCGGCAGAGCCTGGCTCAGCCTGGCTCGTGCCTGGACTCCTGCCGAGCGGCCTGCGAGGCGTGGACGTCAGAGCGAGGCTTCTCCTGGTGCTGGGTGGTGCTTTGGGGGCTGCTGGTGGCAGCTCTCGCTCCCATCCCAGAGCCATCCCCTGTGTTTCCCCAGCCCTGCCTGCTTCAGGCAGCCGGGCACCGCGGCACACACTTGCAGCAGCGGAGGTGAGCTGTGCGGGAAACGTCCCTGGGCTGGCTGTGGGGTGGCCGATGGGGCTTGTGGAGCCGGCAGGGTGTCCTGCTCGAGTTGCCTGGGCATTCCTTGCTCCCTTCTCCTCCCCTCCACGGGACAGCCAAGGACCGTGGCCTCTCTCCTTTTGCAGTGCTCAAGCCCTTTGGCAGCACCGGGATCAGCCAGGGGAAGCAGCTGTTCCTCCTCAGCTCTCCCCAACGCGCTGCACAGCACAACCATGGCCAGCGAGACAGCGTGGAGCTGCCCCGTCTGCCGGGAAGCTCGCAAGGCCGTCGCCTTCGTGCAGCCCTGCCGGCACCAGTTCTGCGTGGGCTGCATCCTGCGCTGGGCTAAGAGGACATCAACTTGCCCACTCTGCAGAGGCCAGATGGAGGAGATCAAGATCTCTGTGCAGGGAGATGACTGCCTGTGTGTCAGCATGTCCCCTGCACAGCCAGCCCTGGCCAGCACCCAGCCAAGCGCAGCTCCCAGCCGCCCGGCCAGCAGCAGCCACTCTGGCCCCGCGGGGTCCCCTCTGTTCTTTGTGATGGGGACGCCATTCCCAGAAGAGCAGGGGGTTCTGGAGACGGAGGACATGGCAGCCGTGGACGGGCTCCTGCCCCACGTCTGGGCAGGGCTTTTCCGGCAACACCAGCACCTCCTGGAGCCCGTGCTGCCCTGGCTCAGCCTGCAGCTGGACGCCATCTATGAGGAGCAGTGGTGGCTGGCGGTGGCAACACAGAGGATTATCCTGTACGCCCTGTGCTGCCACGGGCTGGATGAGGAGGCCCTGGTCCAGCACATGGAGCCCCAACTCCAGGAAAATGCAGCACCGCTGGTGCGGGGCCTCATCCAGGTCATCGTGGAGCGCTGCAGCGAGGACGCCTGGAGGCTGCTGTGCTCCTACGGGGCCGAGGAGGAGGACTATGGCCGCGCAACGAGCCCCAGCCCCAGCAGCTCCCGCATGGGGACTCCCGACCCCAGGCTGGCCCCCACCAGCCCTGCGGGCTCCGACGTGGAGGATGAAGCCAGCACGTCGGAGGCCGCCCTGCGCAGGGCTCCCAGCTGCCTTCCATCTGCGCCCGGGCCTGCGCAGCAGGAGCAGCCCCAGCAGGAGCCGGGGCAGGTGGCGCTGGCAGGTCCCTCTGCCCAGGGCTGCAGCTGCAGCCCCTCCGCTGCCGGCCGGGGCACGGACCGCTCGCCCGGGGGGCCCCGGCGCCCCCCAAAGAGGAGGAACCCCGGCCCCCAGGACTCTCCCCAGCCCCGCAAGAGGCCACCGCGCCAGAGGCACTAGCGGGGTTCCAGCTTCCAGTGGATTCCAGTGGAAGCAAAAGCAAATAAACTTCTGTTTCCTTGACACAGTCTCTGGGTGCTGCTTTCTCCCCCTTCTCCTGGGGTCTTTCCCTGTTCCCGTGCCAACCGTGGCTGGCACCTGCCTGCTGGGGGGCACGGCCATGGGTCCCCACAGCCCCAGGGCCATGTGGGTGGTGCCACCTCCCCAGGAAACCCTGATGCAGCCGCAAACCCACAGCGAGGGCAGAGCAGGTGTGACGTGCCTACAAACCCCATCACACACACAGAGGAGCCACAGGGATGGTGAAATCTCTCTATCTCTGTCTTTTCTCCTTCCTTCCTTCCTTCCTTCCTTCCTTCCTTCCTTCCTTCCTTCCTTCCTTCCTTCCTTCCTTCCTTCCTTCCCTCCTTCCCTCCTTCCCTCCTTCCCTCCTTCCCTCCTTCCCTCCTTCCCTCCTTCTTTCTCTCTCTTTCTTTCTCTCTCTCTTTCTTCCTTTTCATTTGCCAATTAGGCAAACTGCAAAATAAATGCCTTTTTTTAATGGATCCTAACTATTGTGTGTACTCTTTTCCAACCAAGGGGAATGAAGAACCTGAGTCACCTGTGCCCCCACCCATACCTCTGCGCTGGACACGACCCTGCACCAAAAAGTTCACTCCGGTTTGGGGATCCCTTGACTCCAAAACCTCCATCTGATGCTCCTTTTGGAATTTTATGATACGACAGGCTGATTTTAAACCACCAAAACATCATGAATGATGATCAGGGAGGTGCAATGACGAGGGACGATCTGACACTCAGTTCCTCGGATCAGCTGACTGAAGCCAGCTCAGCCGGAGCCATGAGTGAAATCTCGAAGCTACAGAGGTAAGAGAAGGTGAAGACACTACCCGGGAGTCCCCGGCAGCCCTTGTGGAGCCGGCTGACGTGGCGTGGCCGTTACCACGGTGACAGGGGTCACACCCCTCCCTCTTGCTTTGAAAAAGCCTCCGGGAGGGCAGCGACCAGGTGCTGGGAGGTGAACGTGCTTGTGAGGCAGGTGAGCACTACCCACACTGTGCTGCTGCAGCAGCGACTGGGGCTGCTCGTGCAGTAGGGTTCAAGGTTCGGTCACTCCTTGCTGTTAAACCTCTCAATTGTTGCTGGTGACACAGACTGGGGTTTGGCAGGGCAAGTAGACTGGACACAACTAGCTCTTGTAGGTGAGCTTGTCTGGGGTTTCATTTTGTTTTCTTGTCCCCAATTTAACTAAGGGTAGCAATGGTTTCTAGAAAAAGGAAAGCTGTTGCTGCCATTAATACAAAGAGTGTGTCCACACAGACACTACCTGCCAAGAAGGATGCAGCCACCCCGGCTTCTGGCTGTGCAGAGTGTCTGTGCCTGGCATTAGTACCAGAGAATGGTATGGGAGGCACCTGTGTACGATGTGACCAGGTCAATGACTTACTGTGCCTAGTGGCAGAGCTTAAGGAAGAGGTGGAGAGACTAAGGAGCATTAGGGAGAGTGAGGAAGAAATTGACTGGTGGGGTCAAACTCTTTTGACTCCAAAGGGTGTGCAGCAGGAGATGGCAAAGCCTTGTCCCTCCTGCCATAAGGCAGATAGAGCAGAACTAATTGATGGGGGGGAATGGAAACAGATCCTTGATCAGAGAGGTAAAAGAACCCTCTCTCGAACCCCATCACCACCCTTGGTGCCCTTAACAAATAGATATGAGGCCCTGGACCCTGAAAATCAGACAGAGGACAGCCAAGAAGATCCACCTGGAGAGCCCCCTGGATGGACCTCATCTACAAAAAGGATTACGACTGCAGCTGTAAGAAGAAAAAAAAAAAAAGAAGAGTGGTAGTAGTCGGCGACTCCCTTCTGAGGGGAACAGAGGGCCCTATATGTCGCCCAGACCCATCCCACAGAGAGGTCTGCTGCCTTCCTGGGGCCAGGGTGAGGGACGTCAATAGAAGACTTCCAGAGCTAATTCAGCCCTCAGACTACTATCCCCTGTTAGTAGTCCAAGCTGGCAGTGAGGACATCAACAGAAGAAGTACCAAGATAATTAAAAAAGACTTTAAAGCACTGGGTCGGTCATTCATGGGACGGGAGCACAAGTGATATTTGCCTCAGTTCCTGTGCTATCTGGGATGGATGAAGAGCTAAATAAAGAGAGGAGTAGAAAAGCCCATCTCATCAACAGGTGGCTTAAGGATTGGTGTCACCGTCAAAATTTTGGGTTTTTTGACCATGGGGCAAACTCCGTGGTACCTAGTCTCCTCAAATCAGATGGGCTTCATCCTTCTAGGGAGAGCAACAGGACTGTAGCCCATAAGTTGTCAGGGCTGATCAGGAGGGCTTTAAACTAGGTTTGAAGGGGGAAGGGATTGAAACTGGGCTCTCTAAAGATCAGCCTAAGGATGGAAAGCCCAAATTAAGAGTGAAATCAGCAGCCCACTTGAAGTGCATGTACACTAATGCACGCAGTGTGGGCAACAAACAAGAGGAGCTGGAAGCCATTGTGCAGCAGGAAACCTATGACATAGTTGCCATCACAGAAACATGGTGAGATGACTCATATGCCTGGAGTGCTGCTATGTGTGGCTACAAGCTCTTCAGAAAAGATAGGCAGGGTAGGAGAGGTGGAGGGGTGGCTTTATGTGTTAGAGAGTCACTCGACTCTGTTAAACTTGAGGTCAGCAGTGACAAGGTTGAGTGCCTGTGGACCAGAATCAGAGGGAAGTTCAACAAGGCTGACATCCTTGTGGGTGTCTGTTATAGACCGCCCAACCAGGACGATGAAGGAGATGAATTATTCTACAAGCAGCTGGCAGATGTCTCAAAATCGACGGCCCTTGTTCTTGTGGGTGACTTTAACCTGCCAGATATCTGCTGGGAGCTCAATACTGCACAGAAGAGGCAGTCTAGGAAGTTCCTAGAGTGTATAGAGGACAATTTCCTTCATCAGCTGGTAAATGAGCCTACCAGGGGCAAGACCCCGCTAGACCTACTGTTTACAAACAGAAAAGGGCTGGTGGGAGATGTAGTGGTTGGAGGCCACCTGGGGCATAGCGACCATGAAATAATAGAATTTTCAATACTCAGAGATGCAGGGAGGACCATTAACAAAACCTCTACGCTGGACTTCCTTAGGGCAGACTTTGCCTATTCAGAAGTCTAGTTCAGAGCATACCCTGGGAAACAATGCTTAAAAACAAGGGGGCCCAGGAGGGTTGGACATGCTTCAAGCAGGAGGTTTTGAGTGCACAGGAACAGGCTATACCAGTGTGCCGAAAGGCTAGCCGGCGGGGTAGACAACCGCCTTGGCTGAACAGGGAGATTCTGAATGAAATCAGAAATAAAAAGAGACTTTACTGACTGTGGAAAAAAGGGCTGGCTACTCATGAAGAATTTATGGAAATAGCTAGATCATGCAGAAAAAAAATCAGGGAAACAAAAGTGCAATTTGAAGTTAATTTGGCCAGTTCTGCCAGGGATAATAAAAAGTCCTTCTTCAAATATGTTAATAACAAAAGGAGGGGCAAGGAAAGCCTCCATTCTCTGTTGGACTTTGAGGGAAATATAGTTAACAAAGACGACGAGAAAGCTGAGGTACTTAATACCTACTTTGCCTCAGTTTTTACCAGTAAGACAGGTGGCCCTCAGGACAATTCATCTCTGGAGGTGGTTGACAGAGATAGGAAGCCAAATAGGCCCCTTGTATTCCAGGAGGAAATAGTTGGTGATTTACTGAGCCATCTGGATCCTCACAAGTCTATGGGACCAGATGGGATCCATCCTAGGGTGATGAGGGAGCTAGCATAAGAACTTGCCAAGCCGCTTTCCATCATCTTCCAACAGTCCTGGCTCACTGGGCCTCACTGGCCAATGTTACCCCAGTCCACAAAAAGGGCTGCAAAGCTGACCCTGGCAACTACAGGCCTGTCAGCCTGACCTCAGTGCCTGGCAGGGTTATGGAGCAGATCATCCTGAATGGAATCACACAGCACCTTCAAGATGGACAAGGGATCAGACCCAGCCAGCACAGGTTTAGGAGGGGCAGGTCCTGTCTGACCAACCTGATCTCCTTTTATGATCAGGTGACTCACCTGGTGGATGAGGGAAAAGCCGTGGATGTGGTCTATCTGGACTTCAGCAAGGCCTTTGACACTGTCTCCCATAATATACTCCTGCAAAAGCTGGTAGCCCATGGCTTGGACAAGTGCACTCTACGCTGGGTTAAGAACTGGCTGGAGGGCCGGGCCCAGAGAGTGCTGGTGAATGGGGCTGCATCCAGCTGGCGGCCAGTCACTAGTGGTGTCCCCAGGGGTCAGTGTTGGGTCCAGTCCTGTTTAACATCTTTATTGACGATT
The DNA here is from genome assembly GCA_901699155.2 of Streptopelia turtur. Taxonomy (NCBI): domain Eukaryota; kingdom Metazoa; phylum Chordata; class Aves; order Columbiformes; family Columbidae; genus Streptopelia; species Streptopelia turtur. Next base: position 11,689 of record CABFKC020000131.1, read on the forward strand.
TAGATGAGGGGATTGAGACCATCATCAGCAAATTTGCTGATGACACCAAGTTGGAAGGGAGTGTCAACCTGCTGGAGGGCAGGAGGGCTCTGCAGAGGGATCTGGATAGACTGGAAAAATGGGCTGATTCCAATGGGATGAAGTTCAATAAGGCCAAGTGCTGGGTGCTGCACTTTGGCCACAACAACCCCCTGCAGCACTACAGGCTGGGCGCAGAGTGGCTGGAGAGCAGTCAGACAGAAAGGGACCTGGGAGTACTAATTGACAGGAAGCTCAACATGAGCCATCAGTGTGCCCAGGTGGCCAAGAAGGCCAACGGTATCCTGTCCTGTATCAAAAATAGCGTGGTCAGCAGGACAAGGGAAGTGATCCTTCCCCTGTACTCTGCATTGGTGAGGCCACACCTGGAGTATTGTGTTGAGTTCTGGGCCCCTCAGTTCAGGAAAGACATTGAAGTGCTGGAGCGGGTCCAGAGAAGAGCAACAAGACTGGTGAAGGGACTTGAACATAAGACCTATGGGGAGAGGCTGAGGGAGCTGGGCTTGTTTAGTCTGGAGAAGAGGAGGCTTAGAGGTGACCTCATCACTCTCTATAACTACCTGAAGGGAAGTTATAGCCAGGTGGGGACTGGTCTCTTCTCCCAGGCAGTCAGCAATAGGACAAGGGGACATGGGCTTAAACTCTGCCAGGGGAAATTTAGGCTGGATATTAGAAAGAAATTCTTTACAGAGAGAGTGGTCAGGCATTGGAATGGCTGCCCAGGGAGGTGGTGGACTCGCCGTCCCTAGAGGTTTTTAAACTGAGATTGCACATGGCACTTAGTGCCATGATCTAGTAAACGGACTAGAGTTGGACCAAGGGTTGGACTCAATGATCTCTGAGGTCTTTTCCAATCCAGTCGATTCTGTGTGATTCTGTGTGTGATTCTGTGTGTGTATTGGGACCAATATAGTTTAATGTCTTCCTCAGTGGCATAGACAGTGGGATCGAGTTCAGTCCCAGCAAGTTTGTGGATGACACCATGCTGAGTGGTGTGGTTACAAGCCTGAGGGATGGGAAGCCATCCAGAGTGACCTGGGCAAGTTTGTAAAGTGCGATGTGAACTTCATGAGGTACAACAAGACCAAGTGGAAGGTCCTGCACCTGAATCACAGCAAACCCCCATATTGATACAGGCTGGGGGATGAAGACATTGAGAGCAGCCCTGCTGAAAAGGACTTGGTGGTAATGGAGGATGAAAGATTGGACAGGAACCAGCAATGTGTACTTGCTGCCCAGAAGACCAATCCTATCTTGGGCTGCATGAAAAGGAGCATGGCCAGAAGGTGGAGAGAGGTGATTCTGCCTGTCTACTCCACTCTGGTGAGACCCCACCTGGAGTCCTGTGTCCAGTTCTGGAGCCCTCAGTACAGGACAGACATGGACCTGTTGGAGTGGGGGTGTAAATGGCCACAAAAATGATCAGAGGGATAGAACAGTTCCACTGTGAGGACAGACTGAGAGAGATGGGGTTGTTCAGCCTGGAGAAAATAAGGCTCCAGGGAGACCTTATTGCAGCTTTTCAATTTTTAAAGGAGGCTTATGAGAAGAATGGGGACAGACTTTTTAGAAGGGCCTGTTACGACAGGATAAGGGGTAATGGATTTAAACTAAAAGAGGGGAGATCAAACCAGAGATGGGAAAGAAATTGTTTATGGTGAGGGTGGTGAAATGCTGGCACAGGTTGCCCAGAGAGGTGGTAGAAGCCTCATCACTGGAAAGATTCAAGGACAGGCTGGATGGGGCTACCTGATGTAGTTGAAGTTGCCCATGCATATTGCAGGAGACGTGGACTAGATGACCTTTGAAGGTCCCTTCCAACTCAAAATATTCTATGATTCTATGACATCGCACAGCCTAATATTACAGTTGGTCCAAACTGACATGCAGGGAGTACAAGACTTGGATTGTGGGGGGCATAACTGCCTGCGGTTATCTTTGTTTGAGGTTCCTCTTCAGGAAGCACCCAACTTGAGCTGTTCTGCACTCTACCTTGCAAACAAAATGTTTATTTAAGAAGTATTTCTGGAATCTATACCTGAGTGTCTGCAATGGGAAACCTGTGGAAGAGAAACTTCCTGAATAATAGCTAAATATATTACAAATCCTCCTTGTGTAAATGTTGAACCACATTTAACAGAATAACACGTATCTCTTTCTTTTATATATATTTGCATATTTGTTAGCAAAATGTGAAATATTTCCCTCAAATTATAACTGCAATATTGCATTATCTGTTTATAGGTACAGAGGCAAAATGTGACCACACCACCACCCTGTGGAGAGATGGATCGACTTGTGTCATGGGGTGGAATGTGCTGGTACAGAGCCCCTCAGGGCCACCTGTCACAGATGAGTGATTTAGGGTTCTGCTTGGCACAGAGCAATGTTTCGATCACTTAAAGAAAATTGTAACATAACAGAGTTTGATGTCAAGGTTCACTCTATTGCTTACTGCATAGAGGAAATATGCCAAGCAGAATCTGGTGAGAGTTGTTTCACAGTGATTTCTATGGGAACAGGCAATGCAAAAAGGGTAGAGGGAGGCCCTCCCATTGAATCACAAGGTTCAGAATGGACCTCCTGGCTTTCTAAACTCCTTCTCAGAGAGGAGTCTGGGTGCAGCTGGACCCAGACTTAGCCCCAGACTTGATCAACAGTTCATATCTAAGAGACATAGAAAGTAAGGGAAAACACATAAAGAATTGTTTGTCTTTACGGCCAAAGGATTACAAATGCATACACAATTCTTTATTTCACTTCGCTACAATCACAAAGTTTTGTCATTCTGCATCTCAGCCTGCTTACCTCCCCTCTAGGGGCCTGGTCTCACTTCACTTCAAATTCTGGATCGTAGGTCTCTTGAAGCAAGCTCTGGGGCTCATCCAGTGATCTGTGATGGTAAAAGATAATCACCATACAGCTACACTTCTCTAGCAGAGAGAGCACAAAGTAGGCTCACCCAGGCTGCCATATTTATGGAATAAAGTGGTTGTCTCGTAGTCTAATCACATGCAGTAGGAAAGGCGCGCAGGAGACTCCTTGCACCCACAACTTATCGGTGTTCAGTGTGCTGTTCTGCTTTCTTGTGGGTTTCCTAAAAGGAGTCCTTGGCTGTGCTGCAGCTCAGGCCTTTATGTCCTTTGGAGTCTGTACCAAACTGCTGCTGGTTTGGCTGGGGGGGGGGGGCGGTGGGAGAATGCATCCACCACACCAGCTGGTGATCTCATGACCAGACAAAATTGTGTTCTCACCTTCATTACAAGTGTTCTTACTTTGATCACATGGGCAGTGGGTAGAAATGAACTGGCCTTCCTCACCTGCTGCTCACTACACAGGCCAGCATTATGTTCCTGCCTACGGGACAGGTGTCTTGAGCAAAGGCTCTAAGTGCTGGAGCACTGAACCTTTAGGGACACCCTATCAAGATTTTAATGGCTATTGTTATACTATGTTTGAGGTTCAACTTTATTTCCATATTGAAGTTTGGGGAATGGCTGTTAAGGGAATAGACTACCTTAGCTTCTTGAATTACTTGGTATACTTCTTCTTACAGAACTTGTTTAGAAATTGACCATATAAATTTGCATATCATAATGTAAGCTTGCTTAGCATAACTTCTGCAAGCTGTGAACTTCTGAACTCCCTGCCTCATTATGCAAAAAAGGCCTCAGAAGATAAGGGGAGCTGCATCCCTGGAGGTAGGTAAGGAACAGAACAGCATCTAAAAAGATGTGAAACAGTAGGAAATTTTGGTTATTGCTTAGAACTTATTTTTCTCCTGCTGCAGGTGCAAAACAACAACTGAAACTCAGGGTTTGATTGACAGCCCTCCTGATGAAAACCAAGAGATCCTGCCAAGCACCTCTGTCGTGGGAAACCTGGTTAAGAGATTTGTTTATGTGGGGAAATCAAATACCTAGGTTAAGGGAAGATGTGGGTCAATGTGCATAATTATTTTCTAATATTTGTATTTGTATCACCCATCCTGAGTCGATGTCAACCTGTTATTGAGAGAGCAGTTTCGACTAAACAAGAAAGATAAGATAATTGAAAAGCACGCCATATTAATCCTACAGGCAGGGGAAAATTTGACTGCCTGACCTCAGGTATCCTAATTAGGATTATAATAATCAAACAGAGCAAGATAATTGCTAAAATCTGAAAAATACAATTAGAGCTTGTGAGGAGATAAGAGTAAATTGAACTAAGGTACAAGAATGGATACAGAAGCCAGAGGAACACCTCAGTGACTACTGGGGAAGATTGTGAAAGGCTTTGTTGATGTATTGGCGATGTGCAGAGGAATGATTCTCCAGAATTCTAAAAATTAATTGGCAGCAACAGCATTTGTGGACCAAGCCACTTCTGCCATCCACAACAATTTTAAAGATCATATCCCAGGACAGCAAGGAGAAAATTTGAAAGATATTGTATTATCTGGAGCTATTGTAGTTTTACAACATGTAAATGATTTGTTACTTGCCAGTCAGACATATGAGGATTCCTTGAAAGATACTAGTTGCTTCTGTGCTGCTTTAGCAGAAAAAGGTCACCGTGCATCTCTTTGTAAGCTTCAGCTATCTCAGCAGAAAGCAAAATACCTAGGATTTATATTAAAAGTAAGACATATCTTGGTAGACCCAGAACAGGTCCAGGCAGCCCTGTGTCCCAATTGGGTCACGAGATATCAATATCCCTTTTTATCTGACCATTAGTCTGCTCAACCATCCCATTGACTTGGGGGTGATACAGTGTATGGAACACTCTTCTCAAGCCCAGCCTTGAACCACTGTGGCTATGAATTGGTTTCCATTGTCACTTTGAATACTCCCAGGGGTGGGTAGAACACCAAACCACTCACACAACACTCACACTGTTTGGTAAAACAAGAAGGGTGTGGCTGGACCTTGCGGTCTCTTTTGGAATATGCCACAATAGGAAGCATGCTCTGAGAAGCCCCATTCCACCTTGAATTGAAGTTGTGGGTGCAGCACACCCGGCACCCAACAGATTTTAAGTTCATCATTCAGAAGGGTAAGGGCCTCTCTATGCTGCAAGGTCCAACCCCATTGCCTGCTCTTCTAAAGGAGGTTGTACAGTGGGCAGGCAATCACCAAATATCCTGGAATGTGTTTTCTCCAGTAGCCCAATGTACCAAACAGTTGTTACAAGTCAGCTTTGCTGTTCAGGGTCTGCCTTTCCTCAATGTCCAATAGGGAGTCATTGGGTGCTGCAAGAGATCCCACCCAATCCACCAAGACCTTAGGAATATAATTTCCTACCTAGGATCTTGACATTTGGATGGTGGAATACCTAATTCAGGTTTTTGTCACTAGATTCCAAATAGTCTCAGCTATCTGCACAACCTGGTCCTTATCATGACCAAAGTTAATCATCTTGCGATCCTATAAATCCTAAAGCAAGACTTTGGAGCTCTCCTGCATCACAGCAGGGTGTGATTCAGTGTCTCCTGCTGACTGGGATGCCTCTCAGGGCCGATTTCCCAAGGACTCAACAACTGTCTATTGGCATGTTGTGTAGATTCAATGATAGCCAACTGACCATTTCACAAAGGTTCAAAGGCCAAATTTTGCTCAGTTGATGATTGTCTCTTGATGAATATCAGCATGTGAAAATGAGTAATTTATAAAACTCACAAAAGGGAAATTTTAATCATAGCTTAACATGTGTATGTGTGAGAGACTGTGTGGGTAATCTGATTTTAGAATTGTTTTGCCTGTCTGTCTGTTTGTTTCTATGTTTCAGTTTACCCGCTTTTGTGTGTATGTGTCTTTCAGTTAAATAAACGTGCTGTAAGTTTAGCATGAACTTTGCCATTTATGAATCTTTAAATAAGTGGCTATTTTTGATACATTGTAACATATTGCAACCATATCACTCTGGTGCTATTAGTAACTATACCACCTACACTTGTAATCTACCACAAACTGTGAATACATCCTAAATTGCGCTAAATCAAAGCCGTGAAATATTCTGTGTGCGACAAGGCTTCCCCAGCACCTCACAGGAGTCCCTGGCTCCTGCAGGTCAGGGACCACAAGGATGGATGCTTAGCTAGGAAGAACCCCTCTTGGGGGCTGTTGTCCCTTCTGCCACCCATTTGCTACTCCACTGCCATGCCCAGGGTACATAGAGGTGCCAAGGAGCTGTAACCCCAAGGCATCCCACGATCAGCTGCAGCACATGGCCTGACCCTGCTCCTCCCACCCAACGTCTTTGTACAAACCCACAGATCACTGGCAGCTGTGCCGGGTACCGCTGTAGCTGTGAACTGCCACTGCACAGTGAAGCCAATAGTGGGCTAGTCCTTGTCACTGGGGTGCTGCTGGGGTCCTTGCAGGGGCGACACCAGGACTGGCTTGTTGGTGGAGGTCATGGTGGTGTGGTAGGAGCCTGAGAAGATCCTGGCTGCATCCAGGGCTGAGAGAGTCATATTGGAGCCCAGATCATTCCCCCGCAGGCCCTGCAGGTCATACTGGGGACTGGAGCTTCTGCCAGCGCCTTGAGCAGTGCCAAGCCATCACAGAATCACAGAACGTTAGGGCTTGGAAGGGACCTCAGAAGCTCATCCAGTCCAATCCCCCTGCCGGAGCAGGAACACCCAGATGAGGTTACACAGGAATGTGTCCAGGCGGGTTTGAATGTCTGCAGAGGAGACTCCACAACCCCCCTGGGCAGCCTTTTGCAGTGTTCTGGCACCCTCATCATGAACAGGTTTCTCCTCATATTTAAGTGGAACCTCCTGTGTTCCAGTTTGTACCCATTGCCCGCAATGCTGAGCGCTCACCATATCAGGTGTAGGTGACCAGCACTAGCCCTGAGGACAGCACAGCCAGAGCTGGTACCCCTGTGGTCATGCACACTGGACCCTGGAGTGACACAGCATGGCTTGGCTTGGCATGGCACAGAACAGCACAGCTCAGCACAGCATGGTAGGGAACATCATGACGCAGCATGGAATATAATGGAACAGCACAGCACAGCATGGCAAAAACACTGTGGCAAAGCACAGTGTGGCAGAGCAAAGCATTGCACAGCATGGCACCAGACAGCACAGAACAGCGCACCAACAGCGAGCAGCCTTTCAGCTGTTCATGCTGCATCCCAGGGATGCTATGGCACAGCCAGGGTGTGCAGCTCCTCATCGGCTCACACTGCACCCTGGGGATAGCACATCACAGCATGGCACAGCATAGCAGGAGCAGGCAGCCTCCAGCCAGGCACCGGCCCCAGGCTGCTGTTACCTTCCTAGCAGCTGTGGTGTGGGGGCAAGCAGGGCCAAGGCAAGCAGGAGGCAGCAGTGGAGGCTCGCCATGGTGGTGGTAGCAGTGGTAGCCGTGCATGGTGCCTGAGCTCTGCATGCACCGCTCTCCCACATCCTCTTAGCATCATGTGTAGTGGACTGGGCTGCAGCCAGGCAGCAACCGCCCATGTCAGGCCTCCTGCCAAGGGCCAGCCTGATGGGACATGGACCACTAACTCCCATGCCAGACTGAGTGGGGTCCTGTTCCCTGGGCAAGGCACGATTCCTAACAGAGCACGGTGAGGTGGTGGGGATTGTGATGGAAGACCTTGGACCATGAGGGGGTCATTGCAGGGAACACACACTGTCGCCTAGGGACAGTGACAGGAAAACCCATGGGATGCCATGGTGGGAGAGGAGAACATGGGCACTGAGCCACGACATGAGGAGCCAGATGGTTGTTTGCAGGAAACTTTATTATTGGAAGCAGGTGGTGGGATAGGAGAAGGGGTCTCCATATTAGAAGCAGGTGGGGTGGCAGCAGATGCATTGAGCATTGCAGGTGCCTCTGCGAGTCTTGCAATCTCCCACAATGCCACCCTGCTCCTGTGGGTACCGACGGGTGAAGGTGTTGGTGCCAACACTGTGGGGACAGAGAGGGAGGAGATGTAAGGGTGGGAAATGCACATTTGCAGAGGCCACATGCTCCATCCCAGTTCTGAATATCCACTCAGTCCTATCCCACTCCCCAGCAGCATTTGTGCTTTTGCGGGACCTCTGAAAGGCCATGCATGAGTACCCCCTCCTTGGTCACCCTCACACTGGCAGCAGCTCTACTGAGCACTCAGCATCACAGTGTGGGAGAGCCCAAACCCAGGGATGTGCAGGGGACCCGCATGTGGCAGGGAAAGGAGGCTCACATGGTGGCTTTCCAGTCATCCTTGATGTTGTTCACACGTGACCGCAGGAGCCACATGGTCTTCAAAGTCTCCTTCCCCTCATCGTCGACAAAGCATTGACCCGTGAAGACGGTGATGGAGTTTGTGGGAGGGTCTGCAGACAAGTGCTGAGCTGTGTCCCAGCGCAGGCGACAGCAGACCCAGGCTGTCTCTGCCCTCTGGGGATAGCAGTGATTGGGAAAGCAAGCAGGAGGGGTCAGAGGGCTGGGGGTCCTCCACAGAGATGGGCAGACAGCAGTAGGCTGCAGCCTCCAGCACGTCCTATGTGCCCTGGGACTGGAAGGTGACACCAGCTAAGGAGCTCCGGGGTCAAAGATGGAGGACCGTCAGGGACATCACAGGGAAGGGCAGATTAGCATGAAGGACACCACATGAGAGGGTTGGAGAGCAGTGGACACATCAGTGGATGGGCAACACTAGAGGATCAACCAATCGAGCTGGGCCTGCCCAGTCAGAAATTCTACATATTGTAGAAGGAGATAAAGTCCCTGTAGTACACATGAAAAATAGGTTAGGAAAGGCAGTCTGGGTTACTCCTGCCTCAGGCAAAGGCAAGCCCATTTGTGGGATTTCTTTTGCCCAGGGACCTAGCAGCACCTGGTGGGTGATGCTTAAGGATGGAGAAGTTCGGTGTGTACCTCAAGGGGATTTGAGTTTAGGTGAAAATATTCAATACTGAACTGCATGATGTGAATTGCCACACTAACAGTGTTTAATAAGTGTCTTTCAGATCAAGACAGTGATGATGAAACCAAAGCTGGCTTCTTTGAGTGACACCTAAAAACTTCTTTGAAGTTGATGTCTTAACCAACAAATAGTGGTCATGAGATGCACTTGTACGATTTTTTCCTGCCCTGGGAGACTGTTGTGACAAAATGAACTTAATGAACTTTTTAAAGGATGGTCCACTGATTAAGATTAATTACTCCTGTGTATATATGTACATATATATGTATATATATATGTACTAGTAGTGATTAATAAGATTGTATTGATAGATTGTATTGATAAGGTTTAAGTATTCAGTGAATGGCATATTATAAGGGGTGGAATGTCCTGGTTTTGTTAAAAACAAGTTTCTCTTTCAGTGAATTTTGCCTGTCAGCTAAAGCCTTCATATTAACTGCATTTTCCTGGAGAACCAGACACATGTTTTGGTAAACCTAGCAATGGAATGCAAACTTATTGATAAGCATGAATGGACATCTCACAAGAGGGGCAGCAAGAAACAAGTGACCAAGAAACTGACCAGCTGTGTATAACATTCCATTCACGTGAATACTTCATATAAAAGTGGGAGATCACGAGGATCTAGTCCCTTTTTCCCTTTTCCCCTTTTCTCTTTTCCCTTTTCCCTTTTCCCTTCTGCTTATGGCCGACATTAGGAGAGGACCTTGCTAGTCGTCCCTGTGAACTGAGGCCTATTGAGAGACTGAATCCAGCTCCGGTTGGCTGCAGAGTCTAATCCAGGACTTGGGTTGCCGGCTCTGCAGTTGCTGAGACTTTCAAGATTGGTTTTGTATATTTTGTATATTTTGTCTATTCTTATTAGTAGCATTAGTAAAACATCTTTAATTTTTCCAACTCTTTTCTCTCTGTCCTTCTTTCCCTCCCGATCGCCTGTCCGCAGCGGGAAAAGGGTAGAGGGAGGGGCAAAAGGGGGAAGTGGGGGGGGAGAGGAGGTTAACAATACATCTGCCAGGGTTTTATTGTCACCCCGCAATCTAAACCCTCGACAGTGTTTTTATTAATTCAACCATTCTGTGGCTTTCCTTTCAGGAAAGGACCTGCATGTTGTTAGAGATGAAGGCGTCAGTGGTTGAAGCTTGCTTAGCACAGTACTCTTCCAATTCTGAAGTCTTCATGCAGTTAGGACAGCTTTTCAACTGAACAGTGTAAGACAGAAGGAGAACACAAGCACAGTTTCAAATCCAGCCCTGTGGGGACCAATTGTAAATTTGCAATTGGACTTTCTTCAGATGACCTAGATGCTGCTGTGTTGCACACAGCCTTGTTATTTTAGAGACGTTCTCTGGATGGAGGCGTGTCCTTGTACACATGCAGATGGAACCACGGTTGCCAAAAAAAGCCTGCAGAGAGAACACGTTCCAGGTTTAGTGTTCCCCTCCAGCCAGAGAGCACCAAGGCAACCCATTCCGCTTCTTCGTGAGAATGCAGAACAATTGTGCAGCCCTACAACTAGAACCACAGTGCTGTTGTGCCTATCACCACCAATCCGGTGAGGCTGTAGAGAAGAAAAATTCCGTGTTTAGAAACTAAAGGAGCAAGTCAAAGACACATGTTGCAGGTGACCAAGCTTGGGCAGCAAGGAAACGTAGAAGCAAAACCAATAAACAAGATGCTCTTTTTTCTCCTGCTGTCCCGGTTGGGACATCACCAAGCGGTGGAGGGTGACATCAGCGAGCCACGGACTGTGACATCGCCGAGCCACGGACTGTGACCTCGCACCCTCGCTGCTTATCTCCGGGCGCCGGCAGAGCCTGGCTCAGCCTGGCTCGTGCCTGGACTCCTGCCGAGCGGCCTGCGAGGCGTGGACGTCAGAGCGAGGCTTCTCCTGGTGCTGGGTGGTGCTTTGGGGGCTGCTGGTGGCAGCTCTCGCTCCCATCCCAGAGCCATCCCCCGTGTTTCCCCAGCCCTGCCTGCTTCAGGCAGCCGGGCACCGCGGCACACACTTGCAGCAGCGGAGGTGAGCTGTGCGGGAAACGTCCCCGGGCTGGCGGAGCCGGCAGGGTGTCCTGCTCGAGTTGCCCGGGCATTCCTTGCTCCCTTTTCCTCCCCTCCACGGGACAGCCAAGGACCGTGGCCTCTCTCCTTTTGCAGTGCTCAAGCCCTTTGGCAGCACCGGGACCAGCCAGGGGAAGCAGCTGCTCCTCCTCAGCTCTCCCCAACCCGCTGCACAGCACAACCATGGCCAGCGAGACAGCGTGGAGCTGCCCCGTCTGCCGGGAAGCTCGCAAGGCCGTCGCCTTCGTGCAGCCCTGCCGGCACCAGTTCTGCGTGGGCTGCATCCTGCGCTGGGCTAAGAGGACATCAACTTGCCCCACTCTGCAGAGGCCAGATGGAGGAGATCAAGATCTCTGTGCAGGGAGATGACTGCCTGTGTGTCAGCATGTCCCCTGCACAGCCAGCCCTGGCCAGCACCCAGGCAAGCGCAGCTCCCAGCCGCCCGGCCAGCAGCAGCCACTCTGGCCCCACGGGGTCCCCTCTGTTCTTTGTGATGGGGACGCCGTTCCCGGAGGAGCAGGGGGCTGTGGAGACGGAGGACATGGCAGCTGTGGACGGGCTCCTGCCCCACGTCTGGGCAGGGCTTTTCCGGCAACACCAGCACCTCCTGGAGCCCGTGCTGCCCTGGCTCAGCCTGCAGCTGGACGCCATCTATGAGGAGCAGTGGTGGCTGGCGGTGGCAACACAGAGGATGATCCTGTACGCCCTGTGCTGCCACGGGCTGGATGAGGAGGCCCTGGTCCAAGCGCATGGCAGCCCCAGCTCCAGGAAAATGCAGCACCGCTGGTGCGGGGCCTCATCCAGGTCATCGTGGAGCGCTGCAGCGAGGACGCCTGGAGGCTGCTGTGCTCCTACGGGGCCGAGGAGGAGGACTATGGCCCGCACACAGCCCCAGCCCCAGCAGCTCCCGCGTGGGGACTCCCGACCCCAGCTGGCCCCCACCAGCCCTGCGGGCTTCCGACTTGGAGGATGAAGCCAGCACGTCGGAGGCCGCCCGTGCGCAGGGCTCCAAGCTGCCTTCCATCTGCGCCCCGGGCCTTCGAGCAAGAGCAGCCCCAGCAGGAGCCGGGGCAGGTGGCGCTGGCAGGTCCCTCTGCCCAGGGCTGCAGCCGCAGCCCCTCCGCTGCCAGCCGGGGCACGGACCGCTCGCCCGGGGGGCCCCGGCGCCCCCCAAAGAGGAGGAACCCCGGCCCCCAGGACTC